>JAJOOO010080628.1:0-29784 GCA_029582685.1 Solanum piurae
TTCCTCCATGACTGCCTGTACCTGTCCCAAGTAAGTAGACATATCGGATTCTTGTTTCTTTAAGTTGGTCAATCGAGATATCACATCATAGAATCGAGATATGTCATTAGTGTATAAAGCACGAGCCTTTTCCCAAACTGTATAACACGTCTGGAATGGGCGAAACAAGGGCATCAATTTGGAATCAATAGAACGCCATACGAGACTACATAATTGAGCATCTACTTTCTCCCATTGTGCTTTGGCTTTTGCTTCTTCCTCACTAGTCTTTGCCTTTACATCTACCACATAAGTCTTGTTCGTTAAGTGATCTTGGACACCTTGACCCTTGCACCACAACTCAACCGAGGAAGCCCAAGATAAATAGTTTGAACTTCCCAATAAAAGTTCTGAAGTGATTATAGGGCTAGAACTCCCAATCCCCATATTTTTAGAACCAAAAACATCACACCCAAAAGACATTATGCTAAATTTGTCTTGGAAACAACAACAAATAAAATAAAAACTTGATTATTGAGATCTGATTGTCGGAAAATTCAAATCTCGAAGAAAAAGTCACCGAAAATAGCCTGGAAATAGCCAGAACCCTAATTCCGGCGATCGAATCTGGTCAAAAACAGTATGGGCCTAGTCGGAATGGCTGGACGACCCCAACTGTCAAAAAATTTCTCAAAAAAAAATGATCAGAAAAGCCCTCACGCGCCGGCCCATGAGTTAGATCTCGCCGAAAACTACCACCTCCGATCGGCGCGTGGGGTGATGTTTTCCGGTGGTTCTGGCTGAGGTTTGGTCGCGGGAGCTTTCCGAGCCTCGTGGTGGTGTTGGTTTTCGCACAACACCCACGAAAAGAAAAAAAATAACAAAATCAGACCCAACAGTCACCAGAAATTGACATAGACATACGGTGACTTGTTTGTTCTCACCAATGCTCTGATACCATGTGAGAAATATATGAGAAACATATTATTGAATTGTGTATCTAAATTGTTGCATTGAGACCCTATTTATAGACACTATATTGGAATCCTTTTCCAACTAGGATTCCTATTCTTATTCCTATTCCTATTCCTATTCTAAGTAGGAAGTACTTATTTCTATTCTAATAATAATATCATAAGAGGATTATATGCCTGCTAAAGGTCCTTCTGTTACTTGCAAACTTGAAGTATTGCACCTTACATGTTTACCCCTTTTGAGTAAATGACAACCAAAAATCACCAATTATCTTATCCACTCAGAGAGTAATATCCATAAATACTCAAGCTATTGTATGACCAAAGGTAATGAATACTTCCAGTATATGGGGCCAAAAGGATCAATTTCAATCATATGTTCTTTGGTGAAAACCATGTAACCTTTATTCCTGTGCTCAGATAATGTAATATACCCATGTTAATCTTGAAATTTACATACTTGGAAATCGACATTACTGGAATAATAGAGCACTAACTGACGAAAAATGAGCATTTGGAGCACCTATTACAGTTCACCACTCGCCCAACACCACTTCAACCCATATCAAAGGAATATATCTTATCTGATATAGGCTTTTCTATTATGCATATCTCTATCCTTATAAATATTGAATGGTCTTGTTTTCTTTCTCTCCAACTCTCTCTCTCTCTCTCTTTCCGTAATGTGACAGGAGAACATGTTCTAATCTAAGTTCGTTCCAATGAATATATGGGCCACTAAGGTAGAGGGGAAATGACTACACGATGCATATGTATCTAGGAAACATATGCCATTTATCTCTACCTTATCTGTGTCATCATTGCCTGAACCACTTGATCTCAAGAATCATTCCAAAATTCCCTGGGCTCACACTCTAAGCTCATGCCTTGAAACAAATAAGAGTTCACAGATTCGACCTTCAGGGCAATGCCAAGGGCAATTCTCTATTGGGTTTTTTGTATTGATGTCTAGCAACAAGGAAGTGGTAGAAAATATTTACAAACTACTTTTTGCTGCTTTTTGCTGGGCTTCTGTGTTCTTTGATTCTATAATTTCACATCACTAACCCTGTCATGCAGTACCAAGTTTTAAGCAATATACCTCATTTGTTTTTTTATATTTATAACTGCACTACATTTGCCACTCTTGCTACTGACCACAAATACAAGCAACTGAGATTTCAGAGTACAATTGATCAAAATTTATTTAAATAGGGTGTATTATCCCTTAATCTTCTTCCCCTTAAACTTCAGTGGATACATGACCAATTTTGAGTGGAAGTGCATGGAAATTCAGCTGTCCATAAAAATGATAGATGGGAAATTTGCAAAAAATTCCATTGGTTCTTGGTTCTAGTTTTCTAGAGAATGAAGGCTAACTGGAGTGGACCAGGTGGAAGGATCTCCTACGTCAATTAGAGTTTTGTTGCTTATGATGAGGCAGGAAAAAGAATATTTTATAGGGGGATAGAGTGACAACCTAGGGAGTAGTCTTATGCTACTAAGACACAGTGTTAGCGGGAGGCAGGGGCCATTTGATACTGTAAGAGATTTGCCAAATGATGAGTAAAGAATAGTGGGAAAGGGTGAGCTCGACCATTGAGATAATAGCCCCTTGTGCTAGCCTGATAGTTTAAAATGTTCTGTTTAGAAAAAGTACCGATGTCAACACTCACAAAAAACAACTGACCACTTCTCCCTTTTAGTAGCTATTTATCACAAACAATAGGTAACGCTCACTTCCACTCTTATAAATAGCAAGCATATCTCGTTTCCGTTGCTGCTACTGAAAGATTATCATTAGCTAGTGGTCTCTACACATGCTCAGGTCCTAATTCACACTTTAGAAGACATTTATAAATCATATCCTTGATAAACGTGCCACAGTAACACAGCATATTGAATTTAGGATAAAGTAGTATAAATTTTGGTACAGCATTGGTGTAACAACCAAAAAATGCAAAAGAAAGGAAATCAAATAGAATTTTGGATAAAGCTTAAGAGTGCTCATCGTAGGAAGTTAAAATTACTCTCAATAACTATACTTTAAAATGGTAATACAGTGTGTACTTATCTCTTCTCAATGTGTCTTGATCTTCTACTCTTGCTGATGGTCCTAATCTCATACAATTGCATAAGTGAAATCTTATTGCATCCTCGAGTCTTAGCAGTATAACTCTATCCAACTTAATAGACGAGGTATTCTTCCCCTTTCTAGTATGATATCAGTTAGACCAACAACACCAACAACATACCCAATATAATCCCCACACGTGGAGTCTGGGGAGGGTAGAGTATATGCGGACCTTACCCCTACCTCGTGAGGATAGGGAGGCTGTTTCCGATAGACCCTCAGCTCAAGGAGAGATGAAACGGAAACAGTAATAACAGGCAGTAACAGCAGCAAGATAATAAGATAAATGGGGTGAAAGAAACAATCAGGTAGTACTAGAGGTCTAAATTTTGATGGATATAAATGGGTCACACTGAAATTATTAAAGGCAATGATGATTCTTTCAGCCAACTATCAGAGTTCAAGATCTTCCGAGTTCAGTTGAGTGACATCATGAGATCAATGATAAAATGTAGAGGTAGACAAGTTTCCAATTGTCGCAGAAAAGCAAAAAATCCCAGCAGTATTCTAAGCTTCATTAAGTAGAACAGAAAAGTCAATCAAAGTAAAGTACTGTAATAAAAGTATCAATGAGAACAAGACAAAAGAAATTGCATTTCAATAATGTGGTCAATTAATAATGACGTGAAATAATGGATTAATATTAACATTTACTTAACAATGTAGCAGCCTCATCTTGTAAAACTTTCCAAGCTCCAACAATGTGCCTCTCTTCTGTCAGTGGAGCCCCTACTGCAAAGCGTAGTATGTATCTATCTGAAAGAAGCTGCATAATTCGTTGAAAGTAAGCTGTATACGACTAAATTACTGAAGCAATCGATTTAATCCCCAGTTCTGAGTAAAAGACAAGTTTCTAGGGAAATTTGCTTAATTCAAACATACCGTGTGAGAAATAAATAGTTTCCCAGTTGAGTTGACAGAATCTAGCAGGTCACGGTTCAGTTTGTTGGCATAATCTTCATTACTCAGGGGTGGAAGTAGGCGAAAACAAACCAATGAGAACTTCCGAGGGGTGACAATCTGCAGTAAATAAACTTCTCAGAGGACAGATTTGTTAGTTAGAAGAGATATTGGGAGCTTTTCATAGAAACAAGGGGATTTGAGCCTTTCTAAAAGGTAGATTTCGGCCAGTGTCTGTAAAGATCCTACTTGACTTGGTCAAGCATTCACATAGGTTACTTTGATATGAAGTTTTTACCTCAAACCTCTTGTCTTGAGCAACAAGTTCCTCAAATAGCTTTGCTAGTTCTATATGATTTCTTATGTAAGCTTGAAGCTTTTCCAGCCCATAGAGTCTCAATACCATCCACAGCTTCAGTGATCTAGTTAATAAACCAAGTTAGATACAAGGAAACTGCACCTGAATGTTGCAATAAGTTCATCAGAACTTTCTAAAACAGAGTTCTTTGAGTATGCTACCAAAAGAATATTGAAATGATGTTGAGTTTACAAAAATGTTTTAAATCTTGAAGAACTTTAGCTTGTGAATCAGCTGTAACATGTTATTTTTAAAGACCAAGATATTTCATAAACCTGCATGACAGGCTAGCTTTCATGCGTCATCATAGTAGCTGAGTAGGAGTAATTCATTCAAACCTGGAGCAGTAACATTTAAGAGCTCACTAGATCATAGATGCTCTTATTCACTATCCAGTGTTCTATATTTATTGTCATTCTGCTTTAAGATATTTATCACTTGAACAGTATGTAGCACTGTTTCCAACCTAAAGTAAATATATAATTGTGTCTCCTCTCTACAAATTCAAACTTTTAGGTAGGATGGCCCACAATTCAACATGCACCTAACTACCTTTATATGACATTAATGGCATACCTGAACCTGCGTCCAAGAGGAACTTGCCAATCTTTGTAATCCACAACCAAGTTTTCTTGAGAGGCCTGGAGTATCAAGGGTATTACTATAGGGTGAGCCGAAATTTTTCACAAGCAAATGGATGATCAAACTATCGACAATGTTCGTTCCAAATAGAAAATTAAACTGGTTATAAAGTTAATCATTTGAACTTTTGAAATATCTCCAAAAGGAAGATGTTACATATTGAAATTCAATAATAATTTATTTCATGCAATAGAAGCCATTTCCATCAGAAGTTTGGCTATCAGATGCTTAGAACAGATAGAGTGGATGCCTCAAAAGCACAAGATAACTAGTTTACAAAACAAAATTAAGTTACAGAGCATGCAGATAATACCTTTCAGTCAAGACAATGATATACATAGAAAAGACTGATCTAAAGAAAACGGAGATAGAGTTTGAAGCATCTTCGCAAGGAAGGGTAAAAGGAAGCTGCTACTCAACTCCCACCAAACTACACAAGAATGGATCATTATCAGTAGGGGAAACTAAAAGTAACCTATGTGTGATTACATTTCATAAATCTAATAGTCATGTCATCTCCAGGATTTTATCTAGTGGTAAGAGCGCATCGTATGATGTGTGATTATGCACATGTCACAGGTTCGAACCTTGGCGCAGCCAAAAACCTGGTATTTAAGTGGATTGAAGGACAGACCCATTATCCACCGAGTTCCGAACCGTGCATCACTGACCCTTGGGCATTTCTCGGTTATCAAGAAAAAATCAATTTCCATTTTCATACTTTGAATAAACAAGAAATGAGCCCTAGTTTATCTGTATTAGACTGTGGGATAATATTATGTTCCACGATAAGATAATTACTCCCTCCGTCCCATTTTATGTGGCACCCTTTCCTTTTTAGTCCGTCCCAAAAAGAATGTCACTTTACTATAATTAGAAACAATTTAAATTTAAAATACCCCTTTTAACCTTAATGAAATGATTTTCAACCTCACAAATATCTAAAAATTGTTTTAGACTGCAAGTTCCAAAAGTCTTCCTTTTTGTCTTAAACACCGTGCCAGGTCTAAGGGTGCCGGCATAGGGAGTATTTATTACTACTAACGAAAACTGAAAATGTCAAAGTACAAGCATTGAACCAAGGATACTTACTTTGTTTTTGAGATACTCGGGATTTGTTGACAGTGACTGGATGAGTGCACTCCGGTCCTGTTCAGATGCAAATGCCATAAAGTCCAGTTTTCCAAACAATATAAATTCATGTTAGCTCCCGTGTCTGGTAAAGTAAGCGTCCAGTAAATGAACTAAGAAGATGAGTTATCAGAGCAGCAACTCTAAGAAAATCTGGCCATCTAGAGAAACCGTTTCCAGTATCACTTAAGATAACATGCACTGTATTCAGTCAAGAGATCTTTGGAAATGTACTGAGGTCCTCATTTAGTAGTCGATTGCACGCAATTTTATTTATTTTATAGAATAACACCAGAAAATAACCCTGTACCTTGACCCAGAGAGCGGAACAGTCAAAGTTTGTCAGGAACCACTTATGTGCATTCATGTTGAAAGAATCAGCTTCCTCTACACCATTCATATAGCCCCGGTATTCCGGACAGATACATGCACTTCCAGCATAGGCCGCATCCACATGAAACCATATGCTATTACTCTGTAAATAGGCATGTGACTTAGCCTTGTTCTATATGGACTTGACAGTGGATATATGGACTCATTAAACAAGGAAATCAAAGAACATAACAAGGTATACTGCTAATGATAACAAGACATCTGATTAAAGAGGATTGATGCTTAAGGTACTGAGTTCCAGAACCGGAAGGTTCATTAAATGGCTTACATGAGTGGGATATAGAGAAGTACAAGTCTATAAGATGATTCTTCCATAATCTTAGTCCAAAAAATATACAGATTATACTTTATGTTGCTTTGGGCATCACTTTTATGGTTTGTGCTTGACATCAGTGAGGCTAAAATCCAGCTGTCTATGATTTATGGTTTTACTTTAGTGTGGGATCTTGAAGTGAAGATTGTGAATACTTGAGCCAGTGGTGAGCAACAAATACAGGTTCATGAAAGAAGTCTATCAATCACAACAAAGGGAAAGTAGCAATATTTAATTTGTTGGACACTTGGCATTGTTGTTTCATGGTTACAACTTAAAAGCAGTAATTTAGCTTCACTCTGGAGCATCAAAATATTCAGACCTGTAAAATTTTACGTTAATATTTGAGCTAGTGGTGAGTTATATGCAGTCTAAACCAGGAAAAGAAATTAAGGAGAGAGAGAAGCTTACCAGCCTTGAAACTTAATTTTTTGTTCGATTCAAAGCAGAGAACAACAGTAATGATAAACAAAGTTATAATACATTTGGGAGTATGTAAGTTGAAATGTATACGTGAAATATGAAGAATGGTGCAATTAACAACTAAATGTATACAATAAGGGATCTATTAGAGTGAGATTTATTAGAATTCAATTATATATAAATTCTTTTGGTCCACAAAAGTATAATAAGAGAGTAGAAAAGGAAAAAAATTAAAGCAAAAGTGACAAAATTGCAACACTGAAAAACTAACAAAATGAACCAAATGAAAAAAATTGAACTTCTGAGTTTGCCATCTAAACACTGAAAACTGTGAATGAATAAAACCAAGCTGACTGAACTAACCAAGTGCCCAGTCCTAGTTTTAACTTTTAGCAATGGTCATACTTCCTTTCTTAGTCTATAAGTTTTAAAAAATCATCCCCCCAACAGATTCTCCCTGCATGATGTCCAAACACCTCACCAGACTTTACCTTGGCAATCTTTCCCAGTTCGAGCAAAGGATCCACAGCAGTTGAAGATGTTGTACCAATCTGTGCATGAATAGCAAAAATTGCTTAAGCATTTTAGAATGCACAGCAAGGAAATTACACGTCAAAAGTAAGCAAAAGAGATATGAGAAAAACTCGGAAGGTGGCATCCATTAATATTCTACTACACATGTCATTATATACTAAACTTACAACAATCTCTGATTACCAACAATTTGCATCTAAAGCTTTAAACTAATATACTGGAGCCCATTTTACACTCGTGATGTCTCACATTTTAAGCAATTCAGAGTGCTTACATTTCACCAACTTACTGATACATTAACAAATTAAAAGAATACTTGTGCATGGAAAAGCACCTAGATAAGTTTTACTTTTTGTATACAATGGTGAAGGTCCTTATTAGATGTTATTAATACAACAAATCATTTATATGCCAACTAGACAAGCCAATATAAATATCTCACAGGAAAAAATGAATACAAAGAATGCATTAAATGCAAAAAAAATAAAAAGATACTAAAAGGTTAGGACAACCTTAAAAAGTCTCAAACTCGGATTTTAAGTTCAAGACACTTGTATCTCAACAAGGTACAGTAATCACAATATGACATCATTAAATTAATGATCTACTTTCTCTCTCTAGAACAGGAATTAGCAGTAACTTATCTTGTCAATGAGAGAGACCTAAGGACCTCGCAATATCTTACCCGAAATGAGAGAACCTAAAAAGTAAAACCAAAAAATAGTTCTCTTGCTAATACATTGAAAGATATGGTTTGGCGAGATGAACATGGTGTCTTCTTTTTCTATTTCCCTTACAGTAGCACAAAAGAAGAAAGGTATTAAACCAGTGGCCATGTCATGTGATACAGCTTCTGAAAGTGTATCAGGAGAAAGAGCATAATCCCTGGATGGGTCTGCTTTCAGCACCCGAAAGTTCTCAGGATAAATTCCTCCTATCTGCCACAAGAAAGAAAGAGAACTATATCTCAGAGACGAATTCCATGGGTTAGAAAAAGAAACTTCTTTTGCAGAAAAAACCCTTTTTCATATGTTCGATGTAGCTAAATATTGGTGTACGGAACATGATCATCCTCTACTTTTGTTTTGTCACCGTTTTTGCCAAGTAAATCAACAATCACACACAACTTCAATCAATTCCGGCATATACCTGGCAAGCTTTCTGTAAAGAAGAATGAGTTTGATCAGAACAATAGACCACAAGTTTGCTAATTGCATCTTTTCCGACTCTTCTCAGAACCTTGTCCCTAGCAGCTAAAATCACAACTAGAACAGCTTCACTTGCTGTTCCCTGTATCACTCCACCTCCTTGACCTGAAAGTTAATTTAAACAAAAGGATACCAAATTGTGGCCAATCAGCTCCCCTGGTTGACCTTAGCAAAGATATCTCTCGGAAAGGATATACAGTGGACATATTTAAGTGATCATCCATCTTTCAATCAGCTTATAAACATATGGTTCTATCCTCTCTCTCCTAACATTTAGCTTAACTTATCTCAATATTCTAGTACACAACATTTAACCAAAACTCAAGACTAAGTGAGCTCCAAGAGAACAAGTTCTCTAATTTCAAATTTTTACTTTGTCGCAATAAGGATTCGAACTGACAAATTTTTCGCGCACAAATCTATGATTCAACCATATTTGACTGCTGGATTGGAAGACAAAAGGCATGTAGCTTTTTAGAAGAACAAGAAGCTAATGTCAAACAGTTATGTTACCTGTTGAAAGGAATTCATCAGGCAACTTAAGTGCTTTAGCAAGCCAATCCAGAACGATCATTTCGAGTTCTGTCGCTGCTGGAGAAGTTATCCAACTAAAGCCCACCATGTTAATCCCGGCACTGAGCATTTCCCCCAAAAATCCAGCCACACTACTATTTGAAGGAAAATATGCAAAGAAATCTGGGCTCTGCCAGTGGGTCACCCCTGGTAATATTTTTGTTTGAACATCTGGATCAAATGCACCAAGATCCAAATTACACACATTAGCATCCTGCTCATCAATGTCTTATTCATTCATTGTTAAGATGATGCAAGAAGTCGAAGAAACCAATTATACAAAATATCCAAAAATTGAATATCTAACCAATATATCCATTTTGACAGCACAAGGAGGCAGTGATAAATAAATTAAAAACAAACAGAAATGGAAAAACAGAAATTAGAGTGAAAACTAAATATTTCACCTTCAAGAATGTCTTGCAATGTCTCAGAATGAGCAGGTGCGGTTTCAGGCAAAAGCTTACGAAGATAACCAGGCTGTGCAAAGACAAGGCGTGGAAACAATCAATAAATGAGGTCTAATTACTAACAACTAAACAAAGCTTTATGATGAACAATGATCTTTCATCTGGTGACCAACTAGGATTAGTAGACATGCATGTGAAACAACTAGACCCTCGTTTTGAGTTTTAATGATCCATTTCATATATTGCACAGGTTTATGAAAGTGAATTTTCGATACGAATCTTCACCACTATTTAGTTGGGGCTCGTGATGATACTTTCTAGGTTCATGTTGACTCATACTACACTTCAGCACTGTGCATGCAGATACCAATCCAAGTACCCTGCAGCTAAAGAGGGTGCTAAGGAAGTTGATCTCAAGATTTTATTTTATTTAATTAACTTTTTATTTGACGACTGTGGTGTCCGGGCCAGTTTTTGCGCACCTCGATTTATTCCACCAGATACCTACCACCAGCAACCAGTGGTGATTTTCTTGTTTAGTTCGCAGTACCTTGGAGTCTCTTCTATTCTTTCTCTACTGTTCTTTCGTTCACACCAGGATATACTTACTTTTGAGAAACAATTGTATTTACTCTTTATCAGTTCATAACTTGTATCACCAGGTTTGGGATTATTTTGTATTTCTGCATTGAATTATGACTTAGACATGGCACTATTTATGTTATTTTCAGCATTTTTGCCCTCACGGCTTAGGGAATTGGGTCATGACAGTATCAGTATGCATGCAAAAAGAGTGAGCTTAATCAATATCATTTTGAATAGGTCTGCAAATTCTCCGCAATACGTCTAGGTTAAAAGCAAAATTAACTATTGAGGCGTTATCAGAGAAATTGATATAAACCTGAACTTGACTGAGAACGGGGAAATTCTCAATGTTTTTGTAGTAATCAGCAATGAAATCTACCATCTTGTGACCATACTCTCGCAGTTGCTCTGCATCCATCGGCTTCAATTCCCCTTCCCTAACCACAAACCAAACAACAAAAATTACATCCAAACAGAAGATATCAAACTTAATTCTGAAATCAGATTTTCATGTTTGCGTATAATTGGGACTTACATTTCACTGAATGGTATGAACTCTGAGTGAAAGCTTTGTGGTGAGGGAGAATGAAATACCAGTTTTTGATACGCAGACGGCAGAGTAAAGGACAAGTGGAAGACGCCAATGTCCCACGTTACATTTACCAACTCCTCTTCTTTTAGATGAATTTTTGAGGTCCTCACTGGCCACTGCATCTTCTTTTTTTTTCTTTCCTATTTCATCCCTTCGCATCTAAAAATAAATAAATTAATAATACAAAGTGAATACAGTTGTTTTTTTCAACATTTGAATGTACATAATTTATTTAAATGTACATAATAAATATATACTTCAAATAAAAATGATTATTTGATTAAAAATGTAACACCCATACTAGTGATGATGGAGATAGTTTGTAGTGATGGTGGTGATGGTAATAATTATTGTTAGTGACTAGTAATAATGGTATAGTTGTGATGATGAAGGTGGTTGGTGTTGTGGGACTATCATAATGGTGGCGATTGGGAGTGGTGTTGGTGGTTGTAATGATGAAGTTGGTTGATGTTAGTAGTTGGTGGTGTTGATGGTGGTGGCTGAAGAATGTGTGGTGGTTGGTGATGTGTTTGTGATAGCAGACGGGGTGGTGGTGCTAGTTATGATGATGTAGGTGATTGGTAGTAGAGATTGACCATAGTGATGGTAGTGGCTAATAGTAGTGATCGAGGTGGTGATGGTGGTGATCGAGGAATGTATGATGATAATTTGTGACATTGTTAGTTGTGATGGCGTAGTTTACTGATAGTAGGAATTGACTATAATGGTTGATAGTGGTGGTGGAGATGGAGGTGGCGGCAACTATAGAGACAGTGGTGGTGATGACAATGGATATTATCATGATGATGAAAGAGGTAAGTCTGATAGCAACTGACATTAATAGTTAACAACGGTGGTGGTTGTGATGACACAGGTGGTTGGTTGGTGATAGACAACAGTAATGGTGGGTGACAACGGTGGTGGTGGTTGTGGGTGTGATGTTAGAGGTGGTTAGTGGCGGTGGCTAATGATTGTGGATAGATAGTGAATATTATCCACACACGAATACCTTTTAATGATATTAAGACTCTGTTTTAGATCTTAATGATTGAAACCTATTAATACTTATTAAGTACTTAATTCGTATTGAAATCAAATGTACTTAATGGTCTAATATCTGAACCATTCAGACTTAGACCTCCATGATGTGTAAACAAATGAAGCCTAAAATAGTCTCTTATCTTTAGATTTATTCTCAAAACCATCCTCATTCTTTCACATAGCACTAATAGTTTTTCATGTTTATACTGTTGGTGTGCTTTTAATTTGTCCTCAAATTATTATTATTTTGATATTGAAAGGTTTATTATATTGATTTCACGTGTAACAATACACAATTTCTTTTCTTACAATGTCATTTGTTTATAATAAACTGACATAGTTCATAAAGCAAAGATAGATTCTTAATTTAGCGATAATGATGTTTGTATTAAATTAGGAGCAGTCTTTTTCTCACTTTTTCTCTCATGAGTTATTATTCTTACTAAATATAGAGGAAGACGATTGAGCATTTCATATACTCCCTCTGTTTCAAAAAGAATGACTTAGTTTCCATTTTAGTCTGTTTCAAAAAGAATGACTCCTTTCCTTTTTTGGGAACACTTTAACTTCAACTTTCCACGTGACATGTTTAAGGCCACAAGATTAAAGGACATTTTGGCACATTTGACATAACTTTAATTTAGAACAACAAGATTAAAAAATCTTCTTTCTTTTCTTAAACTCCGTTTCAAGTCAAATTAGGTCATTCTTTTTTAAACGGAGGGAGTACTAAATTGTGGATAAAATCAACGTTAAAAAATAGGTGAAATTTTAGGGAAGGATCAAAAGTAGATAAAGATTGCAAATATAAGGAATTATTAGTGTTTCATATAAAAAAAATAAGAATGACTTTGAGTCTTAACCCAAAAATAAAGGACTATTGTATATGTTTATACATTACTCTACTACACTATAAGATGAGTAAAGGTAGCAAGATGAGTAAGGTGTTATTCTTTTGAGAGCGTCATCATTGTAAATTGGTCATACAATGTGCAAATTTAGATTTAATTTAGTTAATATGAACAATGAACATCGAATGAAATCTTTTTTTTTAAAAAAAAAACTAGTAGAGGGGTCAATATGTCTGCTTTTGTATTTTGAGGATATTTTGGTCATTTTAGTTTAAATGGGATAATGTGACTGGTCATATTCTAATCTAAATGTAGTTATTGTATAATTCTTTTATTATTATGACTATATTGTCCTTTTATTAGTGACAAACACTTGGTTCAAGCATGTACAAGTACTCTTCACCCATGTATAAAGTTCAATCTTACATATTTGCATATGCTGAAAATATTCATCTAGTGATCTAACCCTTCGAACAAATGGTACCAAGGAAATGATAGACTTTCTCCACCCTTTTACAAGCCCAAACATAAAAGGAAGATAGTGAAGTATATTTATGACATTTGGAAACCTTTCAAGTCCAATAAGAAAAAAAAGGTATAATTTACATAAATTCCATAGTGTTAAGAGCTAATTACACCATTTTCCTATTCTTTTTCAAATTACAAAAAATTCTTAAAATTTATGTATTTTTAAAATAATATCTTTGTATATACCATTGTCTTTTGATGGAGTTTTTCTGGATTTGTCCATAGTTTATTCAAATATTTTAAAGTTGATTCAAAATTTTCATCGGATCTAATCTTGCATAAGTAGTCTTTTACTCCTTGAACTTTACTAGTAGTAAGACTTGTTGATTTTAAGGGTTAAGAATTTCTAAATTCATATTTCGCTTTGAGATTTGTTTATGAGAAATCTACCTTTTTTAATTTCTCTATGTCTTCTTAAAATATTTCATCTTCCTCCCTGATCGTGGAGAAAAAAGGCCTGGAAAATGATATTCTTCTACTTGAAGAGGCTTGACTACAAGATTGGGTTCTTATAAATTTTAAATCTATTGATCCATCTAGAAATTGAATTACTTGATTAATGTTTGAATTTTCTTCCTCAATTTCTAGCTCCGTTATGGAGTCAAAATGTCAAACATCTTTTGTCAATACGTCACTCCATTTTATCATCTTTGGGACAAAAGTATTATAGTGATTATGATTGGCTTCCAAAAGGATAGTAACTCCTTAATTGCTTATCAGTTTAGCCTTAGGGGCTAAGGTAGTTTTCATTAATCTATAATATACTATATATATTTATGGTTATTTTTCTTGTATTAGCATTACTATTCATATTTTTAGTTTTAACATGTAATATTAATATGTCCATCCTCGTGATACTTCTTCAAAATGGACACATGGAACACTGGATGGACTCCAGTTGTAGGAGAACTCACACAAAAGTAGTAATTTATCCCAATTCTCTCCAAAGTCAATTACACATGCCCGTAACATGTCTTCCAACACTTGAATTGTCCTCTTCGACTGTCCATCAGTCTGTGGATGAAAAGTTGTGTTGAAAGTGAGTTGAGTGTCCAATTCTTCATGCAACTTCCCCTAAAACTTTGATGTGAATTGTGTAGCACGATTAAAGATGATGGAAAGGGGCACCTCGTGCAACCTTACTATCACCTTAACATAAATCCTTGCCAACTGATGGGCATTATAGTCTACTCTGACTGGAATGAAGTGGGCTGACTTAGTCAGTCTGTTAACCACAACCCAAATGGAGTCAAACTTTACCATGGTCTTGGGAAGTCCAACCACAAAGTTCATAGCTATCATTTCCCACTTTCATTCAGGGATTGACATTCTATGTAGCAAGCCGACAGGCCTTTGATGCTCATATTTTACCTGCTGACAGTTTTAGCACTTAGCCACAAACTCAGCTATGTCTTTCTTTGTGCCAGGCCACCAATAAAGTCGCTTCAAGTCTCGATACATCTTGGTAATACCTGGATGAATAGAGTACCGCGAACCATTAGATTTTGTCAACACCTTTTGAATCAAGTCATCCACTCGGGTACATCCTCGGGCCTAATCTTTAACTGATGGTACCCAGACCTTAAATCAATTTTTGAGAATAATGATGCAACCTATAACTGGTCAAAGAGATCATTTATACGAGGCAACGAGTACTTATTTTGAATGGTAACCCTATTCAACTATCGGTAGTCTATGCATATCCTCATACTACCATCCTTCTTCTTAACAAACAAGACAGGAGCACCCCATGGGGAAGCACTAGGACGGATGAAACTCTTATCAAGGAGATTTTGGATCTGGGTCTTAAGCTCTCTTAACTCTGCTGGAGCCATGCGATAAGGAGATATAGAGATTGGGCGAGTGTTCGGCTCCAAGTCAATACAACAATCTATATCTTTATCTGGAGGCATACTAGGTAAATCAGTAGGAAACATTTCTTTAAACTCAGACAGTCCATGAATAAACTCAATAAAGGGGGACTCTCCATCGACATCCCGGATATGAGCCAAATACGCCAAACAACCTCGCCCCACCAATTTACTAGCCCGGATGAAAGATATGATCTTAGATGGCTTAGGCTTGTACACTCCTTCCTACTCTAACTTTTCCCTACCCGGGATCTCTAGAGTCACAATCTTAACATTACAATTAAGCACAACATAATAGGGGGATAACCAAGTCATGCCTAAGATTACATCAAAGTCAATCATATCCAAAATAACCAAATCAGTCCAAGTCTGACAACCCATAAACAGGACAGAACATGCACGGTAGACTCTCCAAGTGGGGTAGAAACATGGATTGAGGCACCAAGCACATCACAATTCACATCAAATCCCAAAGCAAATTGTACTCACACATAAGAGTAAGTAGAACCCAGATCAAACAAAATAGTAGCCATTCGGTCACAGACAAGAATAGTATCTCTGATCACTGCATCAGATGCCTCAGCCTCAGTCTTGCTCGGAAAGGCATAAAACTGAGCCCTGTCATCCTGACAAGCAACCTCTTTTCCTGGATGTACTTCTCTCCTACCTGCATTACCATTTCCCCGGGCCCTACGACCCCTCTGATTTCCTCCTCTCCCACCTTGTGGATGTCCTCTGCCATTATTACCTCTGTCTGTCGGTACCACTGCTTTGATCTGCTGTTGCACGAGTTCAGTCATGCGCGAATGGGGATAATCTCTCCTCATGTGTCCTGGTTCTCCATAATTGTAATAGTTGCGGTCAAGATACGACATGTTTCTTGACATAAAAGAGGTTGTCTAACCGTCCTGAATAGAATTCTACTACGAAGTCCCTAATTAACCACTCGTAGAAGCGGGCATAGTTGACTGAATTGGTCGGGCAGTAATTTTCGGCCTACCTAAACCTCTAGAGTAGGAATTATTAAAGTTACATGTACTCTTGGGCCTCTTAGACAAAGCATTGGTATGCCCGTCCCGTCAAACTCCTTCTACCTTCTTCACAAAGTCTGTCACTTCATTAAAGATTTTACCTATAGAGGTCATGTGAACAGGCAATACTTGTAACTCGGGATTCAACCCCTTGACGAACAAACAGATCATCTCTTCTTCTGTAGTCACCAATTGCGTAGCATATATGGACAAGGCATGAAACTTAGCCTCATAAGCAGTTACAGTCATACCACCCTACTCCAAAGCTATAGACTTATCATTTTTACGGTCTCTCAAAGTCTGGGGCACTTACTTCTCCAGATTCAAGGCATTGAATTGAACCCAGGTGAGTGGAGGCAAGACTGGTATTCGGCATTCCACAAAGGCTCTCCACCATTGCTTAGCCTCACCTTGAAGATGAAAGGTCACGAACTCAACTCCATGCTGGTGCACAACGCCTAATTTGTGAAGTCTCTCATAGAAATCTAGGATGAACTCGTAGGCATCCTCACTTTCAGAACCATGGAACACTGGCGCTTTAAATTCAAAAACTTGGTCAGCATCTCATGCTCAGTGCCAATCTTCACCATGCCCAAAAGTGGACGGAAGAAGGTATGAACACTCAACACTCTACATATCTTACGGACTGTAGCAGCAGCGAGACGGTTGACTGGAGGTTGAGCAGCTTGCACCATGGGAATGGTTCCAGAGCCGACCACCCACTCTAAAAATTCAAAATCTACTGAGTTATAGCTGGGTCCAAAGGAGGAAGTTCTGCAGTCCCAGCTTGTGCATCCTATTTTGGTTCTACATCTTCTTCCACCTCAATCTCTACATTCTCTTCTACCTCATTCTGGAGTGCGGAAGGGCTTCTTCCCTGGCTACATTCTAAGCATGGGCTTCACCCCTGGCGGGTGCTACCCTTCCTCATCCTCTGCCCCTTTGTCTTTCTCTACCCCTGCTTTAGCCACGTCCTCTAGTTGCGGGCTCCCATGCTGGCTCATTGATGGGAGCTACTGTCCTGGCATCGTTGTTTCGCGTATTAACCATCTACGGACCGAAGAGTGAAAGAGGTTAGATACCAATTCGGATCACTAGATACCAATTTGAATCAAGTTATAGCACGAACGAAGAAGAAGATATAGAGATTTTCCTAAACTTTTGTAGCCTCTCAAAGAAAAGTACAGGGGCATCCTCAAAAAAAGGTTATTATACACCCCAACCCCATCCCTTGAAAAAAAAAAGGTAGCACCGAAGAAAGGAAAGAGAGAGATAGTGGTTTTTGTTGTTCCCGTGAAGCAAAGATCATTCGATGCTTAATGCTCTGATCGAAAACAAATCAGTGGGGCCATGTTGGTACTACTCAATATGAGTTAGAAAGGTCAATCCCTCCCCTACGACACCAAAAAAATGGGCCGAACTTCTAAATTGCCCTCCTCCATAGAACAATGTTGTCGCAACACGTATCTGTACTATTCCGCAAGACTCTACTAGACTCGTTTTGGTACAATGAGATAAAAAAACCTATGACTTTGATACCAAGTTTGTCACGACTCAAACCACTGTGATTGACACCCAGACTAACGCTTTAGTGGGAGAACCATTATTACAACCCAACTAAATAGTACTAACCAAAAGACAAACATTTAAAGATATGGAAACTTGTTTAAATAATCAATTTAAAAGTTGAGTTCCCATAAACTCAGTAAGTTATAAAAAACAACATAAAAAAGCGGAAATTCAACCCCTAGAACTGAAAGTCATTGCACCAAAACTTCTAACCAAACGGTCTAAGATAAGGGGATGCAACCCAAAACAACTAAACATAAAGCAAGAGTCTGAAAGGTCTACGTCTAAAGGAAATGGACTAAGATCCTACATGAATCAATGGTATCTTGAAGGAACTGGCTCAACCTTGAACTGACAAGTAAGTGACCTCCTAGCTAAGGTCTCTCAACAGCCGCCTGCAGATGCCCTGTACTCAACAAAGAAAGAGCAAGTGCAGTATCAGTACACAAACAACGGTGTACTGGTAGGATCACACAACTATTATAGTAAGTGGGACATACACAAATAACTACAACATAGTAACCCACACATACACAGAAACAATAACAATTTATAAGTTCATGCCCAATATATTCATTTCACAATATCAATCTCAAATGCAACAGCCAATGATGGTCCTCTCATGGAACCCATACTTAAACTATTAGTATGTAAGAACGTGACACCCGATCTAATAATGTGTCGGAACGTGACACCCGATCTAATTATGTGTCAGAACGTGACATCCAATCCAATTATCTGTCAAAACGTGACACCCGCTCCCATTATGTGTCGAAACGTGACACCCAATCTAATCAACTACTATCATAAATAAAATTAGTACCATAATGAATAATTTACACACTTGTATCGTAAATCAGGTAACAAATTCATTGCATGCTACGAAATCACAATTAGTCATTTCATCTTTCCCTATTCACATACATGCATGAATACAATGGAGTAGTTAGCAATCATATATAACACAGACGGGAAATCAAAGCATCACCTACCTAGAAACCAAGCTTGAACACTCTTAAGGAACTTAAGCTTTCCCTTTCCAGAATCTCTCAGCTTGTTCTTGGTCTAAACCAAGTAAATTATGCAAAGGATCAATAATAGAGGCCTAGTTAACCTGGATTATATCCAAATACTAACCCTTGGCCAATCCCATGATCCTAACACCCAACTAGGGCTTTTTCCACCATTAAATTCAAGCCAAAATCCTCCTCAAGGATAAATAGCATGAATTCTAAGTTCTAAGAATCAATTTACGAATTAGGGGAGTAATTGAATTACCTTTAGCGTGATAATTAGTGAAAAACTAGAAGAAATATCCCTAGGTCACCCTTTTGCTCTCCAAGAACGAAGTTTACAGAAAAATAACATTTTTGGGACTTTTCCCATTTTTACTCACGGCTGGCCTGCCATGGAGAAAATAATCATGCCGTGGTGGGTTGCACAGAGATAGAGACTCGAAATTTGTGTTTCAAGTCTCAATTTCACAACACACTCTCAAATCTTGACGTTTAAAACCACCCTTTCATGCTAAGATTAATTACGGGAGTTCTACCCGCCCAAATTTGATTTCGTAAAGCTGTACAGGCTCCTTATCATCTTGACTATCCACTAAATTATTCAATTCATAATCAAATCCCCCATCCATTACCAAATTACCCTAAACCTCATCTGACTCAGATTTCATCCAAGTATGGCCTAGGCTAGAAATTTCCAAGTTACTACTCAGGAATTTTTATCTTGCCCAAATTCATTCCCTATTGGCTTGTCCATAATGACGGGAACAGTTTGTTACATAGTGAATCATCAAAATTTAATAACCTATTATCTCGTAAGAGAATACACATAGGTACTCCTACAATATATAGTAAGGTGTTTTCTTATATTTTTGTTTTGTATTTTCTATTTTGGTTTGTTTGTATTGTTTTTTTTAATTGGCCCAAATGACCAAATTTCGATTGAATTGGGCTGATTTAAACCCAATTCATATAGCCAAATCAATTTTGACCCGGTCCAATAGCAATGGTCAAGATTGAATCTCAACCATTCATAACATTTGATCTAAGGGCTCCCAAAAAATACAAAAGACTCCAAAATTAGAATTTTGGCCCTAATTTGAGTTTTTTTTTCTTCTACCCTTTCTTCCACCTACCACCATTGCCGCCCGCCACCATCTTGTCGTCAGAAAATCTCTCCAAAATTTTACCACTTCTACCTTTCACACTCCTCTACACAAATCCACAAACCATTTGTCTTTATCCGTAGCCAAACTTCATAGATCTAAAAAAAATAGAACACAAATCATCACTTTTTCTTTAGATTTATGAAGTTTTGGTCATCCCCATCATATACCCTTTACATAAATATGTAGAGCGCTTTAAGGGCTATCTTTTGATATAAATTTTATGTCAAAAATTCCATCAAAAAAAATTCCAATGACCCTCATTCACCCAAAAATTTATGTCAATCTTTTTCCCCTCTCATTCTCTATCCGAATCCGCCACTATCACAACCTTCTTTTTAATCATATAAGTCATTTTGGTGCCGAATTTTATATTATTTTGTTAGTGATCATTAAATTTTATCATGTTGAAGTTTATGCTTGAATTTTATTTTGAATTTTAATTTTATCTTTATTTACTGCCTTATTTGTTGTGTATGATCTTCTAGATAGGTTAGGTGTTTGAATTTTTGTGTTAGTGAGCTGGTTCTTCTTTTGATTTTTGGGGTCTTGATTAAATGGGTCTACATTTTGGGCCTATTTTAAATTTTTAGATGACCCATTTAGCTATTATTCAATTAATGAATAAAAGAAATGGACCATCTAAAAGGCCAATGCAATCTTTTTATATTAATCTTCTCTTGAAAAAAATAAATGGAAAAAATTTCATTGACCATTTTGGGTGGCACATTGGGAAGGTAAAGAGTATGATGCATGCATTGGCTCTTAAATTTTCAAGAAGGGTGGGTGCTTAATATTCTACAATATTTAAACTCATTCTTCTTACATTTCAAAAAGAGAAGGAGAAGAAAAAAGAAGAGAAAAGGAAGAAAATTAGAAAGGAGAGGAGAGAGTATTAAAGTCTTCTGAAGAAAAAATAAGAGAAATAAAGAAATATTTTAGAGTACAAAGAAAAAAAAAAGAATTTCATCTTGTGTGGATTCATGGGTTCAACTAGTATTGCTTCCACTATTGTTTGTCATCACCTTTAAGTATTTCTTTTTTACATTTCACAATGTAATCTTACAATAATATATCATGTTTCTTTTATATTTTGATTAAGTTGTTCATATTAAGTTTGTTTGATTTAGCCAAATCTATTGTGATATTTGATATGATTATGTTTATTATTATGTACAAATGTGTTAATTACTAATGTGGTGTTTAGTTTAATTTTACCTCATCATGGAATTGACAAGTAAACTTATGCTTTGCTAAAGAAGAAAAAAAATTCAAAGTCCTTTTGTATTTTAGTTTCTGGTCATTTTAAGGGGGAAAAAAGAGCCTATTTTTTGGCAAAAACACAAAACTAGACATTTTTGCAAAAAATATAAATTTGGTCATTTTGTAAATCCTTTAAATAAAAATAAAAATATAATTTATTTTCTTTCTTAAATAAATATATGAAATGGGTTATTGAAACAAAAATGCAAATTCAGTTTCATTTTGGTTAATAACTTAACTAGGGATCCCATTTAACTATTAGATAAAATTGGTTATTTTGCAATTTTCTTTCAAAAGAGAGCAATGTGACCATTTTGTGCAAAACTGAAAATTTTATTAGAATGGTCATTTCTGGAATTGTATCACTATTTGTTTTTTTTTAAAAAAAGTCTTTCACTACTTTTTTTAAAAAAAATTTATGGCTTATTCTGCCTTTTATTCAATAAATCAGAATAAGGTCTATACAAGGCACAAGGCCCAAACAAAACAATGCCAAAACATAGCAAAAACTTGGATGGGTTTAAAAGACCCGATCTAATTCCTATCAAATCCCTTACAGATAGGGTAAATGTCTCTTTTGGAAAGTAACCAAATGAAGAAATTCTTCCTACTAGATGCTTCTCTTCTTATTGTGATGAACTTCCCTCTATTGTTCTCCATGTTAAAGCTTGATCTGCCCTAGTAAGCTCTCTTCCATTTTGGTTTTTTTTTCTTGATTTATCTACTCTCTTACTTTTCCAAACATTTCCAGCATGACTTAGCTCTAATTTTGTGATGAAGATCCTATCTGGCACTTTGATCTGCAACGTATTCGACTGTGATTGAAGCCTCTCAGCTGAGTTTACTCCTTCTCGACCTACACAACCCCGTCCCCCCTTTTTTTGTGTATATTTTCTACCTGAGAATCTATGTAGCTTTTTGTACCCAGTTGTGTCTTCTTGACAAGATAAATAATTTGGTATGACACTTGTGAAAATGTGATGTTCCTTGCCCTTCAATGTCTTTATTACTGCTTGGTCTTGACTATTGTGAATCTTGTGTAATTTCTGGTCTGACATAGTTTCATTGTGAGATGATTGTGCGTGTCCTGATTCTGAGTGTAAGAATTTGTGCGTTGTCTGCGTTTAATATCCTTCTTTCCTTCACTAGTAGTTCCTAAAAACAACTATATTGATGTTCTGCGTGTGATTCTATAACTATCCTAGTAGTTCCTGAAAACAACTATATTGATGTTTTGTGTGTGATTCTATAACTATATTAGCTAATGAATCTGCCAAATTATTACCCTCTCTAAATATGTGTGTGATCTTTGCTCTAATCTTCTCCATTATCTCTCTGATCTCTTCCACTTTTTCTGCTATTTCCCATGGAACCCTCCAAGACTGCTGAATGATTTTCTTGAGACTGAGTGAATCAGTCTCGACAATCATATTATGCATTCTTCTGTTAGAACACTCTCTAAGAGCTGTTAGGATGGCAACAATTTCTGCTTCCATATTTGTTGCAATGCCAATACCTTTAGCTTTGGAATATATCATATCTCATTTATCATCTCTAATACAAAACCTAAAAGAACTCCAACCAGGATTACCTCTGCATGCTCCATCAGTGTTACATTTTACATAGTGATCTTCAGAAGGTTTCCAAGTGACCCTTACGTAGTGTATATTTGGCTTGTACTGATTGAATCTTTGAATTATGTCTTGCCATGTCCATCTCATTTTCTTTATCCATGGAAATTGAGTTTTTACCATTTGTCTTATCACTTCAATTGCCATTTCCACCATTCCTTCCCATCTGATGTTACTGCCATGTTTGATGGTATTCATTCTCTTCCATAAAGTCCACATGATGATGGCTGGTATTGCTTTGTATATACTCTGCAATTTCGGTGTTGCCTCATGTTTTCACCAAGCTATTATGAGTTGTTGAAGATGCATTCCATCAGTGTTGATTCCTGCAAAATGAGCAAAGTACCTCCATAGCTTGTAAGTTAGGGTTGTTAGGAATAAATGTGTCATTGTTTCCTCCTCTTTTCTATCACAATACAAACATCTGAAAACTATATTAATTCTCATCTTCTTAAGATTGTCATCAGTGGCAATCCTCCTTTTCCATACTCTTCAAACGAAAAAATTAATCTTAAAAGGCAACCCCTTATTCCAGAGTAGTTCACAGTCCCTTCTAGTTTCCTGTTTATTTATCATTATTTGCCAAGCTAATTTTACTGTGAATCTTCCTTGTGCATTTGCCATCTACTAGGCCACATCATTTCCAAACAAAGTGTTTGGAGGTGAGATGTTTTCCATAATATGGTCAGTCATTTCTGGAGACAAATTCTGTAGCAATTTCTACCTATCCCACCCCTCTTCTGTGTTGAACTCCTTCACTTCCACCTCCTCTTCCTTTGCATTTTCTTCTATATGGTACAAAGCTCATTGTTTAGTCCAGTTGTCAAACCAGAAACTAGAATTACCTTCCTTAATTTGCCACCATATTTCATGTTCTACTTCCTCCCTTATTGATTTAATTATTCTCCAAACATGAGATGTCCCATACCCCTAAGCAATAATAGGGTGATGCTTCTTACAATACTTGTTCCACATAAATGATGCCCACAAAGTGTTTGTGGATGTTCTGAAATTCCACCATAATTTGGCAAACAGAGCCTTTGAAACATCATGTAGTGATCTCCATCCCAGTCCTCCTTCAATTCTTGGATAATACATTTTGTCCTATCCCACCCAATGCTTATTCTTGGCACCAATAGTGTTGGCCCAAAAGAACTTAGCAAAAATTCTATGCAATTTGTTGACACCCAATTTTGACCCTCCCCGATAATAATTAATTTCCGAGTTTCTTAAATTTCAAACGATTTAAAATAATTGACTTTATAAAATTCAAAATATTTTTCAAGTTAGTTTTAAATGGTTTTCCACTTTTTATAAATAGTATGTGTATACTTTTGAACTTTATAAATATTCAAAATTTGTCTCAAAAGATTTTGTTTAATTAAGTATTTGGTTAGTTTGTTTGGTTATTTAATAGTTTGCAGTTTTGAATTAATTAGTTAGTTTATAATTAAGTTAATTATGTGTCTAATTAGTATATTTTATGAATGTTCGAAAATCGTCTCAAAAAAAAAAAAAGATTTTAGTTTTACTTAAATATGTGGTTAATTAGTTTATTTGATAGTTTATATTTCAAGTTATTAGTTATAATCGAGTTAATTATTTTATCTCGTTAAGATTAAGAAGCTCCTTGGTTAATTTGTATAAGTTCGTCGTATTTAACTTTCGACCAAATTTACCGACTAAGCTCATTTTGACTACAATTAAAATTCATTCGGTTATATTTCTATTCCAAATCTAGCCTTTATTTACCCTCCCCTTTAATTCACTTAAAAGACCCAAATTATGGGCCTTTTCCTCTTTCAGCCGACCCAAACCCAATACCCCCAGCCCAATACCATACCCATACACTCCAACAATATTCCCAACCCACCCATACGTGTCAATACAATAATACACTCCCAAACAACAATACAATAACCTCTTCTGACCGCCTCAGCCCAATTCCGCCAAACTGACCGACCCCACCCCATTTTCCTTTCCTTCTTCCTCGCGTGACCAGGTATGAAACGCAGAAACTACTGCAGCAAAAAAAAAAAAAACACTGCTCACAGCAACAGCACACGCAACAGCTTTCGCGTCTTCCTCCTCTGCCACAGCTGCTCCCGCAACTTTCTCTGCATCCGGATTTTAGGGGATTTCAGTTGAAATTTGGTACAAGCAACAACTTTTCCCCATCCTTTGAAAAAAAAAAAAATCAAATAGAGGGTCGAATTCGAATCCCGATTCTACCTTTTTCCCTCCCAATTGGACCCTAGATCCCCCCCTATATATATGTCTATTCTTTTCCATTGTAGTGGTGGGATTCTAGAGCATAATACCCAAAAAAGACATAAGGAAAAAAAATATAGCTAAAATACATACTAAATACGCCACAAGAAATCGGAGGAGATAATTAATTTTAGTGTTCGAGTTTGATATTCTACTCGGATTTCTTGATCGCTGCTCGAGTCGGAACTTGTGTGGTAGAGGTCCTTATCCCGTGTTCATCTCGTCCGTGTTTCGCTGCTCTCTCAAAGGTAAATGTATTTGATTTAGCGTTTTAGTTGATATTTTGTTTGTGAACTGGGGCTCTCGTTTTTTTTTTCTCTTTTTCTTTTCTTTTCTTAGCTTGCATCCTTGTTATTTGTTGTTTGCTGCTGGAAGTCTGATAATGGAATGTCTGATTTTCAAGTTAAGTGTGTCTTAGTTGTTTGAGGCACGAGACATGTTATTCTTATTTTACCTATTGTATGTGCTTACAATTTTGCCTCTGAAGGTTTAAAGAAGTAGTAGGAATGCCTCTGTCCAATTTAATCAAGCTTCTAAATATAAACTTAGCTAGCAATGATATTTTGTTTTGTTTGGGACCTGTTCTTATTAAGTTTATTTGCAAGGGGATTTGAAATACTTTATTTGAGTATGTTCGGATTTGTTAAAAATATCCTCGTATTTGATATATTTCTAATTATTTATTTTTGGATGATTTTGCACTGGTTTGCCATCGAAACTCTTCTTGCGTAGCTTTAACTAGTAGTAGTTTTTTTTTTTTTTTTTTTTCTCTTAAGGTGTGTCTTCCTCAAAAATTTGTTTTCCTTGGTATATGATATTTAGAGGTGATCTTTGCTCAATTGACCGTAAGCAATGTGTATATTTGGAGAGGTTTGATTTAGTTGTCTCAAATTTGTTGCTAATCTGATCATATCAATATTTTGTTTTTTTTTATTCACCGCATAGTATTAGTTTGATATCCTTGTATAAGTCGTGGCTGATCCATTTATCCATAGTAGTGGTTAGACTGCACGCTTAGCTCCTTCATTTATTTAGCTACTTCTTTGTTCAAATTCCAGTGATTTGTTCGAATTTTTTTAAAGGGAGTTTCCAATTTAATTATTAACTTAAGGTTAAAGTTAATATTTTTTTAATTCAATTCTTTAAAGTCTCAGCGTACCCTCTAGTCTAGATTGCATGCTATCATATATGGTTTCTTCTTGCTCTTTTATATAATTTAGTATATTTTATTTTATTTTTATTTCCTTTCTTGTTTTGTCCTAGTTGGGATTACATTAACTCTTTCCTTTATTTCTTTTGCATGTGAAATCTATCCGAGTTCACTACGAACTCCTATCTTCTTCTTGCATTTCGGGAGAGCCGTAAAGGCTCAAATTCCTTCTTATTCGAGTCAGTCGACTATAAAATTGACGAACAGGTTCCGAAGTTGAAAGAAACAAGAGATCGAGAAATTGAAAGATTGGGCCAAAGGCCACTCTTAATTCAAAAGTTGTATTTTGTTATTATTGGGCCTAAGCCCACTTATCTATTATCTTGCTAGAATTTAGGACAGGTGAAACATTGGGCCAAAGGCCTAAAATGAAAATGGGCCCAAATACTGGCCCAGGTGGACAGGAAAACCAGATTTGGGCCCAAGTCTATTTCCCTATTTATTTTTATTTTATTTATTTACTTGTTAATATTTGTTGTTAATTTTAAGGTCGAAAATATTCAAATCCCTGAAAGACACCCATTTTGAATTAATTACTTAACAAAATTACTCATTTTTCACTTGACTTAAAAAAATAAAATAATAATAATAATAATAAATAAATAAGTTTATGAAATACTTCACTTAGACAATATTTTGTCATTTTTCTATTAAAATGGCCCTAATTATAAAGTAGTTCACTTTTTGCAATTCAGGATAAGTTAAAATATTTTAGCCAAATAATTAATTGCCGGATAACCGCATATTAGCGGGCATTTCGGGTGCTTTCAAACCCTTCCTGAAATGCTAATAAGAATCCCTGAACCCCCTATTAATATTTTAATTAGATTTCTGTTTTAGTCTTTTGAAAAAAATAGTTTTCTTGATTTTTCTTAAAAATTAAGTGGCGACTCTAAACCAGTCTTAAAATATATTTTTCTAATAAAACACAATTGAGTAATGACACAAGCTGGTGGGTTCATGGCAGAGAGTACATAAATTGGCAATGATTGTAATACATTGGCTATTAGGACATATCTTCCTCCAGAAGAAAGTAACTTGTTCTGCCAAGAGCTTATTCTCTTCATCACCTTTTTAATCAAACTCTCAAAGTGAGATATGTTCTTCCTTCCATAGAAAATAGGGCATCCTAGATAGGTGAAAGGAAAGGCTCCCTACTTTACATGTTATTCTCTTTATTTTCCTGCATACACTAAGTGGCACTTTTTCATGCAAATATACAAAGCTCTTGTCTAGATTTATCATATATCCTGACACTAGTTCATATTCTCTCAACATCTTTATCATTTTCTTCATTGAGTATGATTGTCCTGAACAGAACAATATAGTATCATCAGCATAACTCAAATGGTTAATCTCAGGGCTCCACTTTGGTAGTCCAAATACTTTATACTTCTGATCCTTGAATAGGTGATTAAGATTTCTGGCCAAGACCTCTGTTGTTATGATAAACGAAGATGGAGAAAGTGGATCCCCTTGTTTTAATCCTCTTGAAGATTGAAAAAAATCAAAGGACTGCCCATTCATAATCACTAAGTACCAATTGTTTGATATCAACCTTACCACCATGTCAATGATCCTTTCTGAAAATCCATTTCTCCTTAGCACCTTTGTGAGAAAAATCCATGACACTATATCATATGTTTTAGCCATGTCCAATTTCACCACCACATTGTGTAGTTTGTTTCTACTATTTATATCCCTGATGATCTCCTGAGCTAGAAGCACATTCTCTGTGATGCTTCTCCCTTTCGCAAAACCTGCTTGATTTTGGATATAATAGTAGGTAGTACTTTTACTAATCTATCATGTAGCAGTCTTGACATGATCTTGTTACTGAAAGTGCTAAGGCTTATTGGTCTCAAATCACCAAAACTATCCACCACCTCCTTTTTAGGAATAAAAACTAGATTAGTGTGTGTTATAAACCTAGGAAGCTCCTGACCACAAAAAAATGCTCTCACTATGTTGATTATGTCCACTTTCACAATTTCCCAACAACTTTGAAAAAACTCTCCAGAGAAGCCATCTGGACCACTTGCACTATCTCCATTTAATGCAAAAACCACTTCTTTGATCTCCTCTTCAGTTGGTAGTCTTCCCATCTCTTCATTTTGCTCTTCTGATATCATTTTAGGTATCTAGTCTAACATTGAAAAATATGTAGGCACATTAGTCTCCTTAAATTGTTCCTTGAACATATTCACTGCCTCTTCCCCAATATTTTGTGTGGTGGTTATTGTATCTCCTTGCCTGGTCTTTATCACAGATATCTGCGTCTTTCTCCTTCTCCCATTAACATATGCATGAAAAAACTTAGTGTTGTTCTTGAAACCATCTCATTCCTGCTTTTTGCTTCCAATACTCTTCTTTAATGTGCATGTATCTTTTCAAGTCTGCCTCAGCTTTCTTCAATGCACTCCTATTTTCTTCTGATGCATTGATTTCTAACTGAACTTCTTTGTCCCATACTAAATCCTCTAATGTAGCCACCTATTGAAAAATATTTCCAAAGGTTGTCCTACTCCATTGTACCAAAGCTAATTTCACCCTTTTCATTTTAGTTTGTACAACTGTGAATGGCACTACTAAAAAATTGTCAAAAAATGACGGACTGCGTCGCTTTTTTGGTCAAAATCGACGGAAAAGCGACGCAGTCACTTCCGTCGCTTTTTAGCTCGACGCTTTTCAAAAAGCGACAGACTGCGTCGCTAAAAAGTGACGGACAACGTCATTTTTAAAAAAGCGACGGACTACGTCGCTAAAAAAGTGACAGACTGCGTCGCTTTTAGAGACGGACTGCGTCTCTTTTAGCGACGGACTGAGTCACTTTTTTACTATTTATTTTTTTGAATTTTTTTTAAAAAAGCGACGGACTGCGTTGCTTTATTTTAATTTTAATTTTTTTTAATTTCTAAAGGGCGATGCAGTCCGTCGCTTTTCTGGAAATTTTATTTTTAAAAACCCAAAAAAGCGACGGACAAAACCACGCTGTCCGTCGCTTTTTCTGCAATATTTTTTACAGTAGCAGCTCGCAGCTTCTGCTGCCCACCTGCAAATGCAATTCAATTCAATTCTACACTATTCAGCCCAATCAAACACACACAATTATAAACAATCTAAACAAAACATAAAACAACAAACTTAAAATAACATTCAAAAGTATCTAAATCATAAATTAAAGACTTAT
>JAJOOO010080632.1:0-28405 GCA_029582685.1 Solanum piurae
TGATTGAAAAACTCAAACCCAACAAAAATTGTTCACACCCAAGTGAGAAAATACTAAAATAAATTCAACCCAAAAACAGAGAAAGGAAAAAATCAAAGAAAAACCCAATTACAACACCAAGAAAGAGAAACAAAAAGAGAAAAAAAATTCACAGAAAAAGATAATTATAAGACGATTTATCGATCTTCAACAAAATTGTACTTTGAAATAACTATGTCCCAATTCAATTCTTGATTGGAGCAATAATGGCGAGTTGAGGTCCAAGCTTCTCCTCAGCAACTTTCTCAGCCTTAACTCTAAGTCTGCTTTCTCCTCTCGTATGCTACCTGCGCTCTCTCCTTCCTCTTGTTCTCGAGTTCCTTGATAGAGAGACAAGAAAATGTGAAGAATTTGGAAAGCTGAGAAATAACAAAGAAAAAAAGACTTTTCTACTTTAGTAAAGAATCGGGTCGGACTGAACGGGTTGAAAAGAGTGAGCATCACGCGCGACCACCCAGACGAGGGAATGAGTCAAAATGGCCCATTTACAAAGATATCAAAAAGTTCTGTGGGGTGATAGAACACTTCCAAAGTTAAGGTGTCTTTATGAAAATATGGGACAACTTCAGTGGGGACTTTATGTCTTTACTCTATAATAAATGATGTTAGGTATAGTGAGTATATTATTAATCAAATGTGCAATTAAGTTGTTCAATCTTGTTACATAGTGAGTGCCCACTAGATTCAACTATCATCTTTCAAAATCAAATCATTTAAAAAAATTTACTTTAAACGTGTCTGTCTCATCACTTATCTATAACTATTTTTGGGATCAATGAGTGAGAAAATATTTGATTTTATAATTTTTTGCAAAATTTATTTTTAATTTTATGTTATTTTTATAAGGAATTTTGAGTTTTACACATAAGAAATTTGATATGACATTTTCTTTCTTTCAATTTGTGAGTGACTATAAGAGAGTATTTCTTCTCAATTGAGAAGGGTGTTATGATATATAATATTAATCATATGTTTAGATATAGTATTTTATCATAGAATAATTATTTATTCAGTTTTTATAGATCATATATTCGTTAATTGTGTCTATTTACTTATATAGTAGATGATTTAGTGTATACAGTTTTAGCTTATACACAAATGATTAAATTATTGGTTCTTATAAATATAAAGTTTTTTGTTCACAATCTAAGATGGAAATTAGACATGTCATCGATACGATTGTAGCACAAGATTATATATAATTTATCTTGATTATGGGAATGGTATAGTTCCAACTTCTTGTGATAGTACATTTTGTATGTATTGAACGGGACCAAGTAGAGAAAGCATATTCTTTAAATTGTTAAATGTACTTATATTCTTAAGTTTGATATAAATATTATGATCTACATATATTAATTATTGTTTTGATTTATTAAAAGGTGAGATTCTGACTGATAGATTAGATGATAATAATATATATTGGTGAAATAATAAGTCAGTTGATGGATCCATGTCTCGATATAGAGATTGATGATATGCCTTTTTGAGAAGCTTATAAGTTTTCATTGTGTCAAACCTTGTAAGTGGATTTCAGAGTCCAACACATGAAATAGATTAAGCAGCGCTCTAAAGGATATTAATCATTAAATTAAATTCGTCAGTAATTTCGTTTATTGATTAGTATTTGTAATCTTAAAATGGGAAATTTCAAAGTATAATTGGAGGAGTGCAATTACGAATTTCTAGGGGAATGATTTGTAATTTATCACGGTAAGAATAATTCAAATTAATTATTTGAAATTATTTCATAATAGGAAGTCTTAGTAATTAATTTTGTGGTCCCTACAGTGCTCATATTTAACAAGAACTCAAAATCTTATTTCTAGATAAAAAAGGAGGAATAGCGTGTGTTTTCTGGTTCAAGAAAAGGACTGGGTGTTTTTCTTCTCTTTTTTGGATTGAGAAGAAATCTCTATAAGTACGGGTTCTTCTAACCTAGAAAGAAAAAAAAGTTTTATATAAGAAACTTGTCCATCCAAGTATTAAGAGAGTTCAGATGTGAACTTGGAATCATTATAGAAAACTATCGAAGTGTTGTCTAACTTGTGGATTCGCTTGAAGGTCTGCTTATTCATGAGAAGGTATTTGTTCATGCTTCAAGAGGTAATTCTTGAATCAAATTCAGCAAGTTTATGTGCTCTATTATGATTATATGTGTTCTAGCATAAACATATTGGTTGTTTATTATTAATGTAAGCGGTATGATTCTGATATACCTCCGTTGTGCATATAGTTTTCCAACAAGGGAACATATTGTTGGGTTTTATAAAGTGTGTATGAAAAATGAAGTGTTTTTCACAAAATAAAACACCAAGAGAAAATATGCAATTTGATAGCACATTTTCACATTGAACCGTTGTAATTTTTTAAAGAGTTGTGTCATTTTCAATGAACTGTGATTTTTTCGATGGATTATACTTTTTCAAAGAGTTTAATTTATCTGATATGACATAATAAGCATTTGTTCTACACTTGGCTATAAATAGGGAGGGGGGGGGGGTTTCTCTCATTTCTCAACTACGATTTTTCTAAATTTTCTATTCTTCTTTTCTTAAAATTTCGAATGTGATTTGCAGTCATTAAGTGAGTGAATTTGAGGTATATATATATATATATATATATCACTTCATCCGTCCAGTTTTAATTGTCCTGATTTCCTTTTTTTAGAGTCAAACTATAAAAAAAATTGATAATATTTTACAGCGTATTTTTTCATTATATTGATATGCAAAAAATTGCAATTGATAGTATTTTTCGTATAGTTTTTGAATATCTAAATTTTTTGTTTAAAATATTAAATAAATGTAATCTAATTTAACTTTAAAAATTAGTCAAATTAACTTTCGAAAAACGCAACATGACAAATAAAAATACTACTAGCTACCAAACGGCCTCTTAATTCTTTGAGAAAAATAATCAAACACAATAAAATACACAAGTTATTTGTGCTATCTTCAACAGGCAAATGTAAAGTGTGTTTTAAATTTTTAAAATTGGTAACTACCAAATGATTGAGGCAAATGAAAATCTACAAGTCCAAGAATTAAAAATTCAAAGAAAACCAAGTCGATCCAAAATAAGAATCTTCCAACTAATCCTGAAACTATATATATCTATATATATATATTTATTAATAAATGATGTTAGGTAAAGTGAGTATATTATTAATCAAATGTGCAATTAAGTTGTTCATTCTTGTTACATAGTGAGTGCCCACTAGATTCAACATCATCTTTCAAAATCAAATCATTTTAAAAAAATTATTTTAAACGTGTCCGTCTCTTCACCTATCTATAACTATTTTTGGGGATCAATGAGTGAGAAAAGATTTGATTTTATAATTTTTTGCAAAATTTATTTTTAATTTTATGTTATTTTTATAAGAGTTTTTAAATTTTACACATAAGAAATTTGATTTATCATTTTCTTTCATTCAATTTGTGAGTGACTATAAGAGAATATTTCTTCTCAATCGAGAAGGATGTTATGATATATGCTATTAACCATATGTTTTAATATAGTATTTATCATAGAATAATTATTTATTCAGTTTTTATAGATCATAAATTCGTTAATTGTGTCTATTTACTTATATAGTAGATGATTTAGTGTATAGAGTTTTAGCTTATACATAGAGGATTAAATTATTGGTTCTTATAAATATAAAGTTTTTTGTTCACAATCTAAGATGAAAATTAGACATGTCATCGGTACGATTGTAGCACAAGATTATATATAATTTATCTTGATTATGGAAATGGTATAGTTCCAACTTCTTGTGATAGTACATTTTGTATGTATTGAACGGGACCAAGTAGAGAAAGCATATTCTTTAAATTGTTAAAAGTACTTATATTCTTAAGTTTGATATAAATATTATGATCTACATATATTAATTATTGTTTTGATTTATTAAAAGGTGAGATTCTGACTGATAGATTAGATGATAATAATATATATTGGTGAAATAATAAGTCAGTTGATGGATCCATGTCTCGATATAGAGATTGATGATATGCCTTTTTGAGAAGCTTATAAGTTTTCATTGTGTCAAACCTTGTAAGTGGATTTCAGAGTCCAACACATGAAATAGATTAAGCAGCGCTCTAAATGATATTAATCATTAAATTAAATCGTCAGCAATTCCATTTATTGATTAGTATTTGTAATCTTAAAATGAGAAATTTCAAAGTATAATTGGAGGAGTGCAATTATGAATTTCTAGTGGAATGATTTGTAATTTATCATGGTAAGAATAATTCAAATTAATTATTTGAAATTATTTCCATAATAGGAAGTCTTAGTAATTAATTTTGTGGTTCCTACAGTGCTCATATTTAACTAGAACTCAAAATCCTATTTCTAGATAAAAAGGAGGAATAGCGTGTGTTTTCTGGTTGAAGAAAGGACTGTGTGTTTTTCTTCTCTTTTTTGGATTGAGAAGAAATCTCTATAAGTAGGGGTTCTTATAACCTAGAAAGAAAAAAAGTTTTATATACGAAACTTGTCCATCCAAGTAGTAAGATATCTAGTTCGGATGTAAACTTGAAATCATTGTAGAAGACTGTTAAAGTGTTGTCTAACTTGTGGATTCGCTTGAAGGTCTGCTTATTCACGTGAAGGTATTTGTTCATGCTTCAAGAGGTAATTCTTGAATCAAATTCAGCAAGTTTATGTGCTCTATTATGATTATATGTGTTCTAGCACAAACGTATTGGTTGTTTATTATTAATGTAAGCGGTATGATTCTGATATACTTTCGTTGTGCATATAGTTTTCCAACAAGGGAACATATTGTTGGGTTTTATAAAGTGTGTATGAAAAATGAAGTATTTTTCACAAAATAAAAACACCAAGAGAAAATATGCAATTTGATAGCACATTTTCACATTGAACCGTTGTAATTTTTTAAAGAGCTGTGTCATTTTCAATGAATTGTGATTTTTTTCGATGGATTATACTTTATCAAAGAGTTTAATTTATTTGATATGACATAATAAGTATTTTTTCTACACTTGGCTATAAATAGAGGGAGTTTCTATCATTTCTCAACAACAATTTTTCTAAGTTTTCTATTCTTCTTTTCTTAAAAATTTGAATGTGATTTGCGGTCATTAAGTCAGTTCGAAGTTTAGTGGCATTTGAGAACCACTATTCTGCTGAAGTAAATCGTTTTATTTTAGGATGATACATTTCATAACCTTTGATACTTGAGGGGAAATACTTTCCTTAAAGATACATTGTAAATTCAGTAGGCTCAATTTTTTATTTTTTACATCTTGTTTACTATTATTATTTCTCTAATAGTGTTTGTTCTTCATATTTTATTGAATACATATTTAATTAAATCAGATAACAATTTGAAGGAATATTTTAAAAAAAGTTGTATTTTGATTTCTGGAGATTAAAAATCATGTTCCTGAGGAAGGAATACCCGAAAATTAGCATTTCATGGTACTTGAAACTCGAACACACTCAAACTTAATGTGCAAGGAATACATCCCAAGTGTAATTATCGAATTTAAAAAAAAAAAACAAGAAAAAGAATCATGCAAACATGGTGAAAGAAAGCGATGAGAACATTCAAAGTTGGAGGAAGTGCGAAGATAAACATGAAGATGACTTCTGGTAAGGTGTTGACTCTCAACAAAAATATTCAAGACCACAAAATTCATTGTGTGTCCTTAAGAAATTTAATCTCTTCATTGTATCCGAGGTTATAGATTATTTACTCCCATAATAATACATTTGTATTTTGTTATTGGTGTAGCGGAATCTCAAATGTTAATAATTTCTTCGAACTCAAATCACAACAAGTCACACAAAGACTCGATATTTATTTGTAAGAATATATCCTGAAGAAGTTCAACAAATTGGATGCTGAAAATTAAGAATAAACCTCTCTATTTATAGCTAAAAATGTGAATTGAAATGGTGTGAAAACCACTTGTTCAGAACATGTTTGGTGTTTGTTGGAAGGTAGTATTTGTACGGAACAAATAGGTCCTTTTCCGAAATTTTGTTGGAAATGATTCCTCGAATTTTAAAAACTTTTGCACGAATGAATATATATATATAAAAAAAAAAACTAATTATTGGAAATGAAAAATAAATTTTGTCCAAAAAATTATCAACCAACCACATTATTATTAAAGTCAAAGTCAAAGAATGAGGCCAAAGAGCGAATGAGCAAAGACGAAAGTGCAAGATGAGACTATCTTCTCAACTCTTTAATGAAGTGATTCTATATCTAAACACAAAAAATCTATTCTTCATGACCAATTAGGGAGAAATGAACTTTATTCAAAAAAATAAAAAAATCCTCAATTTTCTTTTCCACAATTTTCTAATTTATATTACACCTTATTTTTTAAACTTAATCTATATGTACACAATTATACATTATTTATACAATATTGATGCATTACATATATATTTATACAATATTATTACATTACATATACATATGACTATTTTTATTTTATCACATGTACAATTATATAAAAAATCTATAAATAAACTTTCAAGTATATACTCACTTCGTCCCTATTTACTCATCAAATATTTATTAATTTGATTTCTTTTTTTACTTGTCATTTTCGACAAATCAAAAGGATAATTTTTTTTCCTATTATACCCTCAATTTATTAACAATTAGTTAATGTCTTTGAAAAAATGTAGTGAGTAAATATGTTTGGGGCCCTGTCAATTAATTTGGGTAAAATGGTAAACTCATTATATCAATTATTATTATTTTAATAGGTGTGTCACGTAATTTTTTTTGATAATTATATCGTATGAAGTTTGAGTTGAAACCCATATATTTACATAATTATATAGTATAAAGTTTGAGTTTGAGTTGTACGATATATATATATATATTTTTTATTTTTTATTTTTTTAAGAATCTTTGTATTATTGGAATATTGTTTTTTAATTTTTTTTGGTTATTTGGTATACTACAAAGTACAAATCTAATCCTTATATTTCTTTTTTATTTGCCCTTAGGGGTTTTGGTTATATGATTTAGAGGTGAGTTATACAGGTATTAAATTATGCATAATATCATATTTTGTAGCAGGTTATGAGATAAATTATTTGTATATAAAATTAATATGGTGTTTAATTTTAATTTAGAGACCAACATAACTATGTATATATAAGTTATGGAGGCATTTATGTATAATTTTATACAAATGAATTAACTAATACATAAATAATTAATTTCCATATAATCAATATACGCACAAATAACACATATTTTCTTCTAACTAATCCCTTCATTACTAGCACCCTCATATTTTTAACAAATAAACAAAATAAATCATGGTACACAAATTACTGTATTGTTCATCATAACATAAAATACAAGTTTTTTTATTACTAAAACAGATAAAGCAGTTTGACTTAGTTAAATTATTTTGAACACAATAAGAATCAGGTGATAGTGATGTTTTGGTGATAGATTCAATTCTTATTAGGCTTTTTTTAGAAGCAAAATTAGGATTTTTGATTTAGAATTTTTGTAACCAAAGTGATTCCTTGCTGGTGGTTGATAGATGTTGGTTTGACTAACTAGATTTTATTTCAAAGATATGATTTTAAAACTCGCTTATGCCTAGCAGCATGATACGAACGAAAACAGAGAATTACATAGATGGAAAGATGAACAAATGCTAACCAAGTGATGCATTGGGGCCATAGATCAAGAAAGAGATCGGCCCCATCCTCTTTAACTATGTATGGCTAATAAACTCCTCGCTTTAGTCTAAATCATAAATTATTATAAACGTAACAAGAATTAGGTGATAGTTTCTTCATCACTTAGTTTCGATTCTTATTACGCTTTTCTTTATTTCCTTGAGAGGCAAATTTAGAATTTGTGATGTATAAGTTCTGAGCTATGAATTATTTTAAACACAATAAGAATTATGTGATAGTTTATTCGTCACTTTATGTCGATGAAAGAGTCGACTCTTATTAGACTTTTTCTTTTATTTTCTTTAAAGACAAAACTAAAAAAATTATATTAATATACTATTGAACACGCTTTGCGTGATTACAAAAATCTTATTAAATTTATGATTTAATTTCTGCTAATATTCAAATTTGAAAGTAATAAAAAAAGAATATTTGTTTAAGGTATTTTAAAATTTTCCTTTCGTTAGATAAAAAAAACAATTATTTATAAATTTAATCCATATGTATTTTACCAATCATAAATATTCAAAATAACTAAATTGAGAGTTAGAAAAATAAAATAAAAATGTTAAAAATAAGCACGTCAACATAATAAAAATGATAAAAATAAAAACCTCACAATGCATGTTCTTTTACTTATGAAAAGTCAAATTTCTATCTGAGATAACAAATGATAGAAAAATATTTCTAACATATAATATAAGTTACTCTTGTAATATCGTCAACATACTGCATCAAAATATAAACTGCTTTAATACTAATCATTTGCTTAAACATCTCCCTTGTGATGACAACAAAATGATCAATATATTTTTCGTCAAGTATAATTGACACAAACTAAATGATGAGGAAATATCGTATGTCTAATTTCAATATAAGATACGCAATTTAAAAAATGAGGAAATTTCGTTGTAGTTCATTATGCAAAAACATAAAAAAAATTACTTTATATATATATACTAGACATGTCATAGCCCGTGCTAAGCACGGCCCAACACAATTAGTGCAGATTATTCACTTAAAATAGAAAAAATTACATTAAAATAATCTTTTAATAAGTCATTAAAATTACATTATTCACTTAATATATACTAGACATGTGTTGTTTCACTTCATTGTTCCAATATGAAGGCTCACAAGCATGTTAATATAAACATAGATTGAAGTTAATTGGATAGCAAATCAGTAAATAAATAAAGCTAAAAATGCAAGGACCACCTAATTGTCTTTGATGTAAACTCTTGAAGATATGGTCTTTGTACTGCCATTGATGTACCAAAACCCGGAAAAATATCATTTCACTTGTAAGAATTAAGCAGCCAAAACATGGGGCAAAAATGGAGAGCATGGTGTTGATAGGAGTTTCTAATTTATTTTTTTATCAACTTCAAGCAAATAAAAATTTCTTCACAACAACTCTATGTTCAACATATATAGCTATAAAGACGCACCATGAAACTTGCAACAAACCACATAATTCTTCATAGACATAAGAAATCACATTATTAATGCAAAATGAAGTTCAAACTTAAACATGAAAATGCCATCCATATGTTTGTATGCTTGTTCTTTTCTCTTATCATTATTCATTTTGGTGTCTTTTTTCAAATGTTACAAGATATATTTTATCTTTAAAAACTTCTAGATTTGATTAACCAGAAATCAAACAAACAACAATATATGTATGAGAAGGGAAACAGGGGAGAGGGAGTTACCTTGTGTGAAGGTTAGGGCAATGTAGCCTACCTGCTTGTTAGAATTTAATTTTACAACTTAAAATAGCTCCAAACATATGAATAGCAAGAGGTTCATAAAGATCCACTTTTATGATAATAGTATAGCTTTAAAGATTTAGATGACTAAACTATTATTTGTTCCCATATCACGCGTCTTTTCATTTTACTAATTTTCTACTGTTATAAGAAGTCACTCATTGTTTCTCGACATGTATTCTGCACATTAAAGTGAAGTTTCATACTCATGAGTCATTTCAAAGATCCTAAGACAATTGCTCATAGCTGTTTGTCTTTGCTGTCACTACTACCTACCTCTCACTCAATTTACCATCATTCTTGAGTTTTGGATTTGGTTGCTGAGGCAGGGAAACAATAGAAGAATTCGAAACGGGATAGTCAAGTAAAGACATATCATTACCAATGAACACATTCTTTGGGAATTTTTGAAGTGATTTAGGCACACAGTACCTATAAGGTTATTGTTTGAAAAATGCAAATGCAAATCAGGAATGGTACCAGAAAGTGAGTTGTTAGCAAGATTAAGGGCAGTAAGATGACTTAAATCCGATATCGAGCTAGGAACGGTGCCATTGAATCTGTTGTTTGACAAGTTCAAACTGGTGAGATTTTGCCAAACAGAGCAATCAAAAGGCAAAGGACCTGAGAAATTGTTGTAATCAAAGTCCATAGGGAAAGTGCCATTGATACCATTATATCTAAGGCTCAAGATCTGCAATGCAGTCAAACGACTCTGTGTATTATTAGGAATTGGACCATTGAACCAAACCCCAGGTAACCTCAGTGCTATCACTCTAGAACCATCTTCATTACACCCCACTCCAGTCCAGTTCTTGCAAACTGAAGAATTTGCATCCCAATTCAAAGGGTGCAAATGAGGCAACTGATTAACAAAATCCAACAATGCTTGCTTATCATTTTCAAGAAAAGCAACAGTGCCTTGTGACAACAGAAACAACCCCACCAAGAAACCCAAAGAAACAATCCCCCACCACTCCCTAAAGCTCAAAACTTTAACCATTTCAAAGATTTTGAATGCCCTCAACCCCTCAAATACTTAGCTTTTGTCATATAAGAAGAACAAAAAGAGCATCAAGAATCTAAAGTTCAAAACTTCTCAAAAACCATAGACTCTCTACTTGGGAGTAAAAAGAAAACAAGGAAATCATAATGACAAAAAAGATAGATAACAAACAAGGATTTAAAACCATAAACATAATTAACTCTCACTAACAAAGCAAAGCTCAACAAATGTGCAACCTACACTCCACATATCACAGGGATAGTTCCATCCAAGACCTAAAACAACAACACAAGAAAAACGAAAACACTGACAAGATGCAACTAAATGATGCAAAGAGTGAGAGATTAAAACTAATTAATACTAATAGAGTGAAGTCAAGAACTTAGATAAAAAGTGATCTAGACCTCTATTACGATGAAATTAGAGACAACAATTAGTATAAGACTAATCACCTTCTTTAATTTACTAATAGAAACCAAAGATATCAAATTAAGAATTAATATTACCTCTTAAAGAATTGTTCTTATAAGATTGTAAGATAAATCCATAATCACCACACACAAAGGTGTAAAGAAGAGAAACCTCTCAAATAATATTAATCGTGTCTGTCTAAAATAATAAAATCAATTTCTATATATAGGGAAAACCTATCCCAAATAGAATAGAATTTAAATCCTATTTTTATGGTAAATCTTAAATTGGGAAAATTTTAAACTAAGAAACTTTTAAACTAGAAAACTTTAAACTAAGAAAACTTTAAACTAGGAAACTTTTTTAAACTAGAAAAACTTTAAACGAGAAAACTTTTAAAATAGAAAATTTTGACTTTAAGCATTCAACTTTTTGGGCTCTTTTATTGGGCTTCGTGTGGCCCAATCTTCTTTCTTTTGGACTTGAATTTGGGCACTTCTTTCGTGATAGACATATTCTTGATTTTTCATTGAAGTCCGTCAACTTCAATACAAGTAGGCCGACATGGATTTTATCATTCTCCTCTTCTTGAAAATAATTCGTCCTCGAATTTAAATCTCTCAAAATCAAGAAGACGTGCATTAGCAAACAACATCCATTACTTGAAAGCAACAATGGTAGGAACAAAACAAGATAGTGACCATGTGTCCACTTAACCCAATTAATCCTTGCATGTATAAATACACCCTTATAATGCATGTAAACATCATCATCCCAATAGAAAATTCTCCTACTTATATAAACACAACAAACTCCTTGTCTAGATGCCATTGCAAATGATACATGCAACTTCTATTTAGTCCTATCAATAAAGTACTTCAATGGGCTTGACAAATACGATACAAGATCCCTAGAACATGCATCAAATTGGACACTTTTATGATATATCCAAGCATCTTCAATCATACCACTCACCAATTCTTCTATGTACGAGCTATTCACATAAGCATTGAAGTGCTCATAGTCATGTACCCCCTCCTCATTAGTAGAAAATACCTTATTAAGCTCACACTCATCACGTCTCATCCCATAGAAAATATCATATGCCAACAAATCATCACACAAAACTAGATTCAACACTAGAACAATAGAAGAATCAACTAACTCATTCACAATCTTCCTCGCACAAACATCACGCCTCTTTTCAACTAGTGGAAATCCACAATAACTATGTCATGCTCAATTTTGAAAGAGCTCAAATTACTCTTAATGAACTTGGTGATTGACGTTAATGACTTACTATATAGCAAAATATCATCATCCTCAAAATCAATGAAGTCACCAACGTAAGAATTAAGAGTATAGTTCATTACCTCCAAGAAAACTTTAGGTGTTTTAGGAATACCAAGAATATGAATGAATCAATTATACATACCATACTTGGTCTTATGTAGCAAAGGAATAACATCACCTCGTTTTTCTTTTCTCATTGGTGTTAGATCCACAATTGCCTTGTTGAACTTTTTGTTATGCGCCTTATCTTGGACAGATCCAAAATAATTCTCTTTACCTTTATCGTTCTCATCAACATACACTTTCTCAATTGGACTTATAGTATCAACCACTTTAGGATTAAGTTCATCCAATGACTTTGATTTTTCAATGCATACTTTTCCATGAGTATCTACAAGAGAGTCAAAACAGCTAGAAGAAGAAGTAGGAATGCTAGGGTTAGAATAAGAGATAACCTCACTCAAACTCTCTTGTTTTTCTCTCTCGACCTCACTATCATCCTTTTCTTTTTTGCTCTCATGTTCATCTCTATTTTCTTTTCTCTCATTCTCACTTTTTTTCTCACTTGACATATCATTATCTTCACACAACACAACTTCTCTTTTTTCCTCTCTTGGGATGTCAGCTTGCACTCCCTTTCTCCTTTCACTCTTTTCACCCTTAAATTTCTTCATTGCACCTTTCACGCGATTCTGATCTTCATAAACTTGGGTTGGAGTTAAAGGTGCAAGTGTATATTTTCTTTCGTTTAGCTCATGAGAAACTCTATTCTTTCTCCTATCATGAATTACATTCCTATTAAATTGTCATGGCCGCCCAAGCATGATGTGGCAATCTTGCACTGAAATGACATCACAAAGAATATTATCGGAATATCTCTCAATGGAGAAAAAAATCATGCATTGCTTAGTCGCATTACGCTCACCAAAATCATTCAACCATTGCCGCTTATAAGGAGTAGTGTGTTTAATGAATGTAAGTTTCAACTTCTCCACAACGTATGAACTTACCACATTAGTACCACTTTCACTATCAATAATCATAGAACAAATATTACCATTTATCCCACACCTTGTATGAAATATAGTTTCTCTCCTTAAATTAGTTATGGTGACACTGTTCTCCTTCAATCGTTTGATCAACACAATTAATGTCGTTTTGAGTTCTAGCTTCAATTTCCTTACCTTTTTTAAACATCTCAAAAAAATATCAAAGAGACAAATATCTCTCAATTTGACTTTTTTTTCCTCTCTCTATTGATCTCACCCTCTCTTGCAGTTTTCCACTCAAATTAGTACCTTTGGATGAATCCTTCACGATTTATATATAAACCTTATTAGTAACAACATTTTAGAAGTAAAATGTAGAAAGAAATTTATCAATACCCAGATAAATTGGGATTGATGCGACAAGAAAAAAGAGCACTTTGGATTACAATTGTTTTTTCAAAAATAAATTCGGAGTTTCTTTAAAATACCTTAATTCTCAAGCAATACATTTGTTTTCCTCTTTTTTTCCTTTTTTTTTTTGCTATGTAGCTTAACTTAAGCAACTACAACAAAGACATTTTTTTTTGTTTTGAAACTCCCAAGATTATCAAGAGCGGAACCTTGATAGAACCGCTCTGATACCACTTGATAAAAATTGGGTTATCAGAATAAACGAGAAATTAATGCGGAAGCGAAATTATAAAGATTAAAGACATAAATTGAAAGATATGTGAAATTCAAGAATAAAATCCCCAATTTCAAAATAAAGTGCTAAGAACTCTAATTGATTTTAATATTCAAAATTAGCAGTAAGACTAATTATGATACTAATAGAGTCAATTCAAGAACTTATATCAAAAGTGATCTAGACCTCTATTACGATGAAATTACAGATAGTAATTAGTATAATACTAATCACCTTCTTTAATTTACTAATAGAAATCAAAGATATCAAATTAAGAATTAATATTACCTCTTAAAGAATTGTTCTTATAAGGTTGTAAGATAAATCCATAGTCACCACACACAAAGGTGTAAAGAAGAGAAACCTCTCAAATAATATTAATCATTTCTGTCTAAAATAATAAAATCAACCCCTATATATAGGGAAAACATATCCCATATAGAATACGATTTAAATCTTACTTTTATGAAAACTTTAAATTAGGAAAACTTTGAACTATGAAACTTTTAAACTAGGAAATTTTAAACTAGGAAAACTTTAAACTAGAAAACTTTTTTAAACTAGGAAAACTTTAAACTAGGAAACTTTTAAAATAGGAAATGTTGACTTTAAGCATTCAGCTTTTTGGGATCTTTTATTGGGCTTCGTGTGGCCCAATCTTCTTTCTTTTGGGCTTGAATTTGAACACTTCTTTCGTGATAAACATATTTTTAATTTTTCATTGAAGCCCATCAACTTCAATACAAGTAGGCTGACATTGATACTATCATAGTGGCTACCTAAGATAACATATAGAGCATGGTCATGCCGTGTAAACACCACATAAATACGATCATGATAGTCAAATGTCATACAACCCAAGTCATTGAGCTTAATAGAACTTTGACTTAAGTGCATTCTTGAAGTAGGAACCATCTCTAAGATTCAAGACTCCTTACAAAATGTGCATTCTTGAGATGGTTACAGAGCAAAACATGATTTAAGTGTCATGCATATATCATATTGAACCATGTATTTAAAAATGCAAGCTTTCTTACAATAGGTAAAACAATCCTACAAGTGTAACCACATCTCCAAAACATCTTTAGTTTTACCTTCTCCATCAAACATAACATAATAGACTAAATCAATTGGCCATTTCTCAATCTTGAAAGCATATGCATTCCTGACGTGTGCAGTTATAATCGCGATGGCAGATTCTTGATTGCTGGTGTCTCCTTCTGTATGGACGAGCAAGAACAGTAAACTCTTCAACAAAATTCCTCTGTCGTGCACAAGGAGCATGATTCTGAGAGTGTGTATAGTGTCATGTCTGAGTTTGGCGGGGCAGGACAAGGTTATGAGAGCGGGTGTTATATCGGGGAGCACCACTAGCGCGGAGTGCTTGAGGTGCATGAGCACGACATGCTTGAGGTGCACGAGTGTGGCGTGTTGGTGCTGGAATTGCATCAGCGGGGGGTGCTGGTGGTGTAGGAGTTGGGGATACTGGTGTCGAAGATGCACGAGTGAGGGGTAATGAAGGTGCGGGGGGTGCTAGATGGTGGGTGGGGGTTATAGAAAGGAATGAGTCTGAAAACGTAGCTTCAACTTGAGAAGTTGTAGTAGATGAAATGCCTACCTGAGAAATGGAGGAAGTTGGAACGGGATTGTTGTTAATAGAAGGGCCAGAAAATTGGCATGACTCTGAACCTGCAACTTTAGATATAGTAGATTAAGTTAGAGAACTAGACAATGTAAACCCTTGCTGAGAAATAGAAGAAGTTACAATGGGATTGCTGTAACAGGAAGGGGAAGAAAGTGAAAATTGGTTTGGGAAATTCGAAATAGTGTTGGAAACAGAACAACTAGAAAACATAAGTTGGTATGTCATCACAACTGAGGGTTGAGAAGAATTAGGGACCCCTTTAGTAGTGTTGTTTGAAAAACTAATGCCAGAAAATGTAGATGTGTTCAATAACACAATTAAGGGTTGAGAGGTGGAAGTTATATGTCATGACCCACACCATCTTTCCCTTCAAATTTTGCACTGGAAGAGGGGAGGAAGAACCTAGAGTGTGGAGAGGTTAGTGGAACACTCTAGATTTCCCTAGACCTTTCCTTAGAAAACTCTAGAAACCCTTTAGATATTTTAAGAATACTTTGGAATATCCTAGAATATGTAAAGAGTTCTAGAGAGGGACCAAAGTGTAAATACTTTAGGGACTTGTAAAGTAAATTTTCATTACACTTTATCCCCTTAGGTGGTAGTATAAATAGATGAGATATTCATTTGTAAATCATCCAACAAAGTGTAAGCATTCCACAAGCAATACAAAACCATCTTCCAAATCTTTCTAAGTCTTTCTTTGTGTTCTCTTAGCGGTCTAACTTCAAAGAGCTTACTTAAGATTACAAGATCGTGAAAGATTCGTGAGTAAGTTGTCAAGTGCCGCACGAAATATTAGTGAGACTCTAAGTCAGTGACATATAGTACCAAATGAAAACTCAGATTGAGACATGAAAGTAAAAGGGAATCTTGAAATAGTGTTGTATGAAAAAGGTAAGGTAAAAAAATGTAGATGCGTCTGAACATGCAACTGAGGGTTGAGAAGAGGAAGCTATAATACCATATGACAATCCACATTGCGATATAGAAGTACAGAACCTTGCAATAGTGTTACGTGAAAAGCTACGGCCAGAAAATGTAGATTCGCCTAGCAACTGTGGGTTGAGTGGCTGTAGCAACAAAACCTGAGGTAACACATAAGGATGTTCGTTCAGAACCCACAAAAGTTGCAGTACAAGGACCTGCTTCCTTAGAAGGGTTGGTATCTCTTGCACTAAAATAATAAGAAAAGTGGATTAAATAAAAATATTCCTAGAAAATAAAGAAATAAATGAAACCAAATATAATCACGTACTCTATTATTGAGTAAAACACCTCCAAATCGAGCAACTTTTGCCTAACCCAAAGAGTTAAGGCAGTACTATCAAATTTATGTTTGTATTCCAGGGTTTCTTTCAACAAACCGTACTGGTAATGGTCAAGAATCCTTATGAAATCAGTGTTTATACTGAAGTAAGTTTTGAATATGCATTGTTCACTCGGACAGATGGTGGTGGTTTGGTCCTTCAAAAGAACAAATCTGCAAAATGAACACATATCTGTTTCTTGGGCCATAGAGTCCATAGACCTGATACATAGGAAGTAAGATCAAATATGAATTAGAACATCGAAACTCGAAAAAATAAATCTAATTCAACGGCTACATATCTTATGCATTAATTAAACCTCAATCATTTAAATTGAATTAGATATTGGACTGCACTTTGATCTTTACTTCATTAATTTCACATAAATATAATTTTTTTTTAAAGATGTCACTATAAAAATGTGTCATTAAGCATAAAATGAAAAGTTCTAAACTAAATTGTTTCTAAAAATAAAAAAAAAAGTATCAGTAAATGGAACAAACTAAAAAAATAAATAATGTCACGCAAAATGGAATACAGGGAGTAATTTCTTTTAGCCTTCCGTGTTACAAGATTGTAAAGATATTATTCTTTTATCCATCTTATTTCTTACTCAAATAGACAAGATTTAAATTTCAGTAGACGTTATTAACGGATTCTTATCAAGTGTTAATATTGTAAGAGTTAGTTAGGCTAGTGGCAAAATGTACCGCTGGCAGCTTGTTAAGTGTATGAGGTTGAGTCGGTTAGTTTATATATTTCCATTGTATATATATGCAACTTGTGTACTGATCATTACTTCTTCTCAATAAAAAATTTCAATTTCTAGAAAGATCCAATTCAATGCTTCTCTGTTAATAACTTCTATCACCATTGTTGATCAGTTTGAGCTGAAGTTTAAGCTCATTGTTCATCATTTTCTCATGGTATCAGAGTAGTAGATCCTCGAGGATTCATGCTAAGCTCGATTAATTCTTTTCACTTGCTATTGCATCAATGGTAGGAGTGAAAATTGATTCAACTCATCCTCTGTTTCTAGGCACTGCAGATTCTCCGGGATCTGTCCTTAATCCGATGAAGCTCACTGGATCTAAAAGCTATGGTTTGTGGAGTAGATCAATGCGAATTGCATTATTGGGGAAGAGAAAGCTTGGGTTCGTAAATGGAACATGCACGAAGGAATCGCAACCTGCAGAACTTCATAGCCAGTGGGAAACGTGCAATGTTATGGTTTTATCATGGATCATGAACTCAGTACCAGATGATCTCCTCACTGGAATTGTCTATGCATCGAATGCGCATCTCGTCTGGGAGGATTTAAAGGAGAGTTTTGATAAGGTTAATCGAGTCCGGATCTGGCAACTTCACAAGGAAATCACCACACTGATGCAAGGTACCAATTATGTCTCAATGTATTTCTCGAAATTAAAGGAATTGTGGAGTGAATATGATGTGTTAGTTCCTTCACCAAGTTGTGGTTGTGAAAAATCGAAGGAGTATGTTGAGCATTTAAGTCAACAAAGATTACTGCATTTTCTTAGTGGTCTCAATGAGTCTTATGACCAAGCTAAGAGGCAAATACTTGTGAAATCAGTAGCACCAACACTAGGTCAGGCATATGCCATGATAATTTAGGATGAAAGTCAACAAATTGCTGCAACTCATGGAGCAGCTAAGACAGCTGAAAAGATGGAATCCTTGGCACTACAAGCATCATCTTCTATGGCTCTTCAGGCAGGTAGAGGTAGAGGATTTAGAGGAAAGAACCAACAATGTGACTATTGCAAAATGAAGGGGCACACCAGGGAAAACTGTTACAAACTTGTTGGTTACCCACCTAGAAAGTCTTATTGAGGTAGTAACAATTCAAAAGGATAGAGGAACAATGGTAATTCTGAAGGCTGGAGACGAAATGCAAACAATTCTGATAATTGGAGAAATGATCAATCACTAACATCAAAACATGCTGATGTTGCTTCATCATCAAAGGACATTGGAGGAAATCACTTTCATAAACAAGGACAATCTTACAATTCTTTCTCTGATGAACAGTACATACATATACTAGGCTTGTTGAAAAGGGACACAAAAGATCACCACCACGCTAACATGACATGTATTGTTACTTGTATGATGTCTATTTGCCCACAGGATGAATGGATCATTGACTCTGGAGCTACACATCATTTTACTGGCAACAAAGAATATTTATTATAAGATTGTATTAATATAGATGTTTCTAAGAGGAAAAAAGTTCATTTACCTACAGATGAAAAGGCAGAGATTACTTACACAGGGAGTGCAATTTTGTTTGAGAAAGAGGCAGTAAATGATGTGTTATGTGTTCCTGAGTTTAGGTTTAATCTGTTATCAGTGTCAAAAGTGACTGAAGAGATCTCTTGCTTTGTTACTTTCTTCCCTGATTTCTGTATTTTTCAAGACATCTCTAATGGCAAGGTGAAAGGGATTGGTAGAAAGAAAGGAAGCTTATACATGATTGATGCAGGTATAAAAGGAAAACTCATGACATCTGGACTAAAGGCAGCACCCATGACTAACAATAAAGACAACAATAATCTCTGGCATATGAGGTTAGGACATCCTTCATCCACAGTTATGCAGAAGATTTCAGAGTTGCATAAATGTACTAGCATTACTCCAGATAATGGTTGCCATATATGTCCATTAGCAAAGCAAGTTAGACTACAACTCCCTATTAGTATGTCTAAGTCTGATTTTTCATTCCAACTTGTACACATGGACCTTTGGGGACCTTATAGGGTGCCAACTTATGATAAGAAATACTATTTTCTAACTATTATGGATGATCATTCTAGATTCACTTGGGTTTACTTGTTGCAATTGAAATCTGAGGTGATTATTGTGCTCAGACAGTTCTTACATATGATCAAGAATCAGTTTGGGAAGATGATTAAAATGTTAAGGTCTGATAATGGAAGTGAATTTTTTAATTCTAAATGTGATGAATTATTATCATCCTTAGGCATAATACATCAGAGCAGCTGTCTATACACTCCACAACAGAATGACACTGTGGAGAGAAAACGCAGGCAAATTTTGAACATAGCTAGAGCTTTAAGGTTTCAAGCAATCATACCTCTTAGATATTGGGGACTGTGTATTAAAGTTGTTGTGTATTTGATGAATAGATTACCATCTACTTCCATAGGAGGGAACACACCATATGCATTGCTCCATTATGAGAAGTCATCACTTACTCATTTAAGAGTGATAGGGTGCCTTTGTTATGCCACTAATCTAATAAATTGAGATAAATTTGGACCAAGAGCTAAGGCTGTTGTCCTTCTTGGTTTTTTAGAACAATAGAAAGGCTACATTCTTCTTGACATAGGCTCAAGGAATTTGTTTGTTAGTTGGGATGTGGTGTTTAGAGAAACTATTTTCCCTTTTCACTTATCATCCTCGAAGACCACACTCATTTCAAATTATGATTCCACTATGTATGTCCCTACTGATGAAGATAATCATTTTTTGCCTTCCTCACCCTCATCAACTGAGATGAGATATCCTGAAGATATTGAGAGGTCTGCTGATATTGTCACTAACATAGACTCAAGGAGTATTATAACTCCAATTAATGTTGATACCAGAAATGTTGTGGTTTCTGGTGATGTTAGAAGATCCTCAGAAAGAGTGTCTAGACAACCCATCTGAAAGAATGTTAGCACATCTAAGTCCAGGGCTAGCTGCAACACCAGTTTATATCCATTATCTATCTATCTATCATATGACAACACCAGTACTAAGTATCAAAGTTATCTTGCCAAGTTTTCATTCTTAGTAGAGCCTAAAAGTTTTAAGGAAGCTTCCAAAGACACTAGATGGGTTGAAGCTATGAAGTTGGAAATTAAAGCTCTTGAAAATAACAACACATGGCAGATTGTAGATCTACCTGAAGGGAAGAACACAGTGGGCTCTACATTGGTCTACAAGATCAAGTTTCAGGCCAATGGAGAGGTGGAAAGGTTCAAAGCTCGACTGGTTGCAAAATGGTATAGTCAAAGAGAGGGTCTTGACTATCATGAAACTTTCTCCCCTGTAGCCAAGATGGTCACAGACAGATCAGTCATTGCTATTGCAGCATCTCAATGATGTGATTTATTCCAGATGGATGTCTTTAATGCATTTCTCCAATGAGATTTATGTGAAGAAGTTTACATGGAAATGTCTGAGGGTTTCAGAAGTCAGTGGGGAACCAAGGTATGCAAATTACAGAATTCACTATATGGACTTAAGTAGGCATCAATGCAGTGGAACATTAAGCTAACTGAAGCATTAGTTGGCAATGGTTTCATTCAAAGCAATCATGATTATTCTCTGTTCACAAAAAGGAAGGATGCAAGCATTGTTGTTATCTTAGTCTATGTAGATGATTTATTAATCACAGGAAGTTGCAAGGATATGATTAAGGATGCAAAAGAAGCACTTCACAGACAATTCATAATAAAAGACTTAGGAGAACTTAAGTACTTTCTGGGAATAGAGGTTCTAAGGTCTAAGTCTGGGATACTATTGAATCAAAGGAAATATGTGTTGGAACTAATCTCATATATGGGACTAAGTGGAGCAAAGCCTTCAGCTACACCTATAGAGAATAATGTCAGGTTAACCATTATAGAAATCAAATAAATAAACAAGAAGCCAAGGTGATGCATTACTGACAGATGCTAGTGCTTATCAGAGATTGATAGGGAAGTTGTTATAGCTGACCATTACAAGACCAGACATCAGTTATACTATGAAAACATTGAGCCAGCTTATGCAAGGACCTAAACAGTCTCATTGGGAAGCTGCCATTAGGGTAGTGAGATACTTAAAGCTTGCACCTGGACAATGCATTCTCATGAGTTCACAACCTAGTCAGGAGCTCACATGTTGGTGTGACTTAGACTGGGCATCATGCCCAAACAGTAGAAAATCTGTGACTAGAGCTGTCAATATGGGCTGGCCCACTCCATTCAGGCTAATCAATACAGGCTTTGCAATTTAACATGTCAGGCCGGGCTAGCCCATTTTTTATATGGGCCAGAAAATGATCGGCCCAGCCCACAAGTGTGTGGGCTACGGGCTTTATCGGGTCAACCCTTTTTTCTTAGAATTATATTTTTTATAATTTTTTAAATTAAATTATAATTTAAAAATATTATCATAAATATCGACTAGTGTTACTACTTTTTAATCAAATACACAAATAAAATTTTCTATATAATATTTATTAAGTTTGATTTCAAGTAAAAACATAAATAGCTAAATAGAAATATTAACCTAATTGTTTTCCAATGATCATAATAAAACACAGAAACTATGATAATATTCCATAGGCTATGGCCTATGTAGTGATTCCCTAGAAATTTTAAGAACTTTATTTTATGTAGTACATATTTTATAAACATATTTGTATTTTAATTGTAATATTTCAAACTTTAAACAGAGTTTGAGTATAGACTCCTGTTATTTAAATACTCTATTTTATTTTTATTTTTAATTAATTTTTATTTGACCCACGGGCCGTCCCTAGCCATATTTCTCAAGCCCCACAAATCGACAGACTTATTCAGGCCGGGCAAAAAAGCCTTTTTCTTAAATGGGTTCCAAAAATCGTAGCCCAGCCCAATCAAATCACGAGTTAGGCCAGGCTGGCCTAACGGGCCTAGCCCATATTGACGGCTCTATCTGTGATAGGCTATTTGGTGAAGTTTGGGAGCCCATTGGTGTCCTGGAAATCAAAGAAACAACAGACAATATCAAAAAGCTCTGCAGAAGCAGAGTATAGAAGTATGGCTTCAGTTGTGGTTGAAATTACATGGTTGCTAGGCCTGTTCCAGGAGTTAGGAGCAAAAGTGACACATCAGTGACTATTAAGAGTGATAGTAAAGCTGCTATGCAGATTGCCTCAAATTCACTATTTCATGAGCGTACAAAACATATTGAAATAGATCGTCATTTCATTCGGGACAAAATAAAAGGACTTATTGAGACAGTATATGTGAGAACTGAAGATCAACAAGAAGATTTACTAATCAAGGGATTAAGTAAGGTGCAACATTTGTATTTGATGAACAAGTTGGGAGTGTTTAATATTTTACACCCTCCAACTTGAGGTGGAGTATTAACATGTGGCAATTATCAAGTGTTAATATTGTTAGAGTTAGTTAGGCTAGTGGCAAAATGTACAGCTGGCAGGTTGTTAAGTGTAGGAGGTTGAGTCGGTTAGTTTAGATATTCCCACTGTATATATATGCAGCTTGTATACTGATCATTACTTCTTCTTAATACAATTTTTCAATTTCTAGAAAAATCCAATTCAATGCTTCTATGTTAATAACTTCGATCACCATTGTTGATCAGTTTGAGCTGAAGTTTAAGCTCATTGTTCATCATTTTCTCAATTCTTAGTAAGAGAATACAAGGCAAAGGGTTTTTGGAGTTATTAATATAGTCCCATGCTTAATTCATGAGACTCAAGGGGACATATCACATAGCTTTTCTCGTGCTCGGTTTTAAGTGAAACTAAAGCTCCACGATATTCTCATCCATACCTAATGTTTATAGTTCTCTAACTACACACTTCCCTAATACAGTAATACATTTTCGTCCAACTTAAAGGTTGGCAACATATTCAGTTTAATTTAGCCGTTTTGATGCTTACAATAACTAATTTATTAGTTGATCTACTACATTGTAGTCTAGGTTATATTATATCCATCAGAAAAAATGCATTCAATTGGTTTAGAGCCCGTTTGGATTGACTTAAAAAAAGTAGTTTTTAAGTCAAAAATAAAAAAAGTCAAGTTGAAATGACTTTTAAGTCAAACATTTTATCCAATTTTGTGATGTAAGGTTTGTAAATATGATGAAGATCGATCAAATTTGAAAGTGTGCAAAATGAGGTGAAGAGCAAGAGATGAGGTCGTTCTTTGATCTCTACTGATTCACTAGTTTTCTACAACAACTAAGATTTACAACTTATTTTTTGTTCAACAAATATTATATTCTTTTTGAGCAATAAATAAGCAGATACTACTTTTCTTTAGAAATTCATAATTATTTTCAGTTTTTTTAACATATAACTGTCCAACTCCTTTTGACCCCAGATTTTGTGTGTCCATCTAATGAACGATAAATAAGCGGTTGTTAGATTTTTTCTCTATTGAGAAACATCTATTAAGATCTAGCAGCCTCCACGGTTAAAAAGAACTTCATTAAGAACTTTAAAAGAATGATAGGAGGATGAAACATGGGCATTGAATAAGGTAAAAAACATTTGTATTCATTTTCTATTATTAATGCACTATGCAATGACTAGACATTGTATAAGATTGGAAATCTCGATAAAAAAAATAAGTTGTAGGAGGCAGTGGCGGATCTACGTGATACGTGCCGGGTGCTCAAGCACTCATTGACCCCGACAAATTTTTTGTATATTTATATAGAAAATCTGCAAAAATGGGTATAGAAAACATATTAGCACCCATTAAACAAAAACACTGATGAGTTCTTTAATTCTGGGGAGGAACTTAAAGTTTCGCGTGTAGGACCTTGCTAGGTTGAGGGATCGAATCTTGCTAGCAGTCCAATTTTCTCCATAAATTACACATTTTTCTTGTAGTTTCAATTTTTTATTATTGACTTTAGACATTTAATTTTTCATTAACTTTTTTTTACTTCCTTCAACTTTTTAAAAAACTAACCCATTCCACTTTTAAGAAGAAGAAAAAAAAGGCAAAACCCTTCTTCTTCTTGTCTCAAAGAAAGGCATTAAGTTTTTTCTTCACTAAATACAAAAAACAAGGTAACAAGATCTGGTGTTTTGATTAAAGTTAGATATTGAATTTTTTTAGAATTTCTGAAATTAGGGTTGAAAATTTTAACTGCTTATTTCTAGTACAAAAATAGATTCAAGATATTTTTTTACTTGATCAATTAATTTAAAGTTTCAACACTTGGTGATTTATGGTTTAATTTTTTTTATTTTGAGTACTTCAATGCTTTTTAGATAAAATATAATTTATTTTATTACAACTTCTTTAATTGAAAATTAAATTGTGGAATAAATACAAATTGTGTGATTGAAGAATTTGTGCTCATTGACTCATTACAATTTACATAAGAAATATATGATTGATTGTCAATAGAGAGTCATGGGTTTCTATAAGAATTGATTGAACTATGTGAATTGAATCTATGGTAAAATTGAATTTTGGTTTGTAGAAATTTATCTTGTGAATCAAGATAGATAGATATGCCACAAGATTGAAAATTGGGCATTCAAGTTCTAGTTCTACTTATCAGTGTGCCGGCTCACCTGTAGCTCCAAAAACTCAAAGGAAAATATTTATTCCAGATGTTGATTTAGAATCTCTTGAAGTTGACCCAGGAATTAAAAAGTCCATTGCAGGATATAATCCTAATATACGTGACGAAATTAGAAGATTCTATATCCAAAAAAAAACCTTGTCAATCAAAGGAACATGAATTTCCTAAAACTCAATTTGGAAAGAAAATGCATCAATTTTGTCCTAATTAATTCAAAGTTCGTACGTGGTTGGATCGTACAACATAACAAAAGATGCTGCATTTTGCTTGTGTTGCTATTTATTTTAAAATGAATGTAAAAGTCGTGGAAATATGAGTGATGCTGCTTTTACAATGAATGATTTTAAAAATTGGAACAAAGCTCTTGAAAGATTTAGAGCTCATGTTGGAGATGTAAATATTGTCTACGACAAGTGTTTCAAAAGGATGCTTGATTTAATGAATCGGTCAATACACACTTTCTTTGACAAGCAACTCAAGAAAGAAAAAAGTGAGTCTTGACGTCGCTTAAGTGTTCCAATCGATGTGATAAGATTTCTCTTGAGACTAGGGTTATCATTTCGTGGGCATGATGAGAGTTGATCTTCTTCAAATAACGATATCTTTCTTGAATGTTTGCAATGGTATGGAGATATTGATCAAGATGTTGGAATCATTATTTTAAAAAATGCTCCAAAAAATAAAATTGTGTGTTCCCCAAGTATTTAAAAGGATATTGTTGATTCTTGTGCTAAAGAAACAATCAAAGCTATCATTGAAGACTTAGATGGAGATTATTTTGGAATATTAATTGATGAATTGAATGATATATCACACAAGGAACAAATGACACTTGTTCTGAGAAATGTTAACAAAGAAGACAAAGTAATAGAGTAATTTGTTGGTATTATTCATGTTAGTGAAACATCTGCTCGTCATTAAAGGAGGCAGTTTACGCTTTTCTTTCAGATCACTCATTAAGTCCGTCTCAAATTCGTGGACATGGTTATGATGAAGCTAACAACATGCAAGGAGAATTAATTAAATGGCCTTAAGACTTTGATTTTGAATGAGACTTCATCGGCATATTGCATTCTTTGTTTTGCCCATTAATTACAGTTAACACTTGTAGCTCTTGCAAAGAAGGATTAAAATGTGGATGATTTTTTTTTTGTTTAGTTACTAATATGCTAAATATTGTTGGAGCATCTTTTAAGTGCAAGAATTTACTTTGAGAATATCAAGCTGAAAAGTTAGAGGAGTTGATCATATCACGTGAAGTGCATACTGGCCAAGGATTAAATCAAGAATGTGAGCAATGTCTAGGTGATATTCGTTGGGGTTCTCATTATAGAACATCGGATAGCCTTATTATTCTATTTTATCAGTTATTCATGTGCTTGAATTTACTAGATGTGAGTGTCCAAATTATAATGACAGACTTGTTGCTAAAAGTCTTGGGAGTATGATTAAGAAATTTAATTTTACTTTTATGTTGCGCTTGATGTGGAAAGTTCTAATGATGACGAATGAGTTGAGCTCCTCATTACAAAGAATGAAAGATATTGTCAATGCTATGAGATTTCTTGTTCTTACAAAGCAAATTACAAAATATGAGAGATAATGAATTTGATTTATTAATGGGTGATGTCTCATCTTGTCTTTGCTTGCTTACTTCTAAAGCAAACCAAACTGAACACAGTAGAGAAAGACTTTTTATTACGTTATCCAGAATGCGATTCCCTTTTTGTGATAAGCATGATATAATGATTCCAGATTTGAATGGTAACTACTTTTCAGGAAAGTCCAAGCGTAACTCTCTTGATGTTACATAATCTCATCATTTGTGCGTTGACATTTTTTATGTCGGTATTGATTTGCATCTTCAAAAGCTTAATAATTGTTTTGATGTTGTGAATAGTGACTTACTTCTTGGTATGACTAGCTTGAATCGAGATAATTCATTTGGTGATTTTGAGAAGAGCAGGATAATGATATTGGCTGAGTATAATATGAATGAGTTTGATAGCAATAAGCTTCGAGATCTCAGTTGTCAATAAGTTTATAGTTTATGTGCAGGGTTCTAACAAGAGGTTCTTCAACTTTAAGGGAATTAGTGACATTGCTAAAGTATTGGTGAAGTCAAATCTGCATCAAACTTGATCACTTGTTTATTTGCTTGTCAAGTTGACAAGTCCGGAGCCGAAAGAAAAAAAGAATCGATTTTTTTTTCCAAAAGGGCAACAAAAAATAAAGTTCAAATAAAAAAGACAACATTTGGACAGAAGGCGAACGCCGTGAAATCATATGTAGTAAGGTGCAGCCTGATCCTTACAAGGCTGTCAGTGTGCACCTTGTAAGGCGCATGCAATGTTTAGTTGGTACTCTAAGGTGGCAATCCCAGGCCATCACCTCTCTTACATATGACTTGAAGACTCAATCCAGGAAATGCTGAAAAAAAACTTCCTATTCATAGACTCCTAATGATATATGAACAAACAAGTCGGATTTAGGATTTTAAGGTTGTGGTGCTCTAAAAATAGAGGAGTAAAAAATATAAAAAATACATGCTAACAGTGAGATTTGAACCCTGGTTCAACAACACTAAAAGGGTTTTAAGCACCCACCCAAGAGTCAATGGGCCAATCAGATCAATGAATAATCATTTATTCATTGGGTGCTTTATGTTAGTTTTATACAAATACCTCTTAATTTCTACATAGATATATATATATTCCGTAACGAGGTTAATGGATGCTCGAGCACCCGGCGGACTCCATGTGGGTCCACCCCTGAGAGTAAGATATTCGCAACCATTAGCATTAATATGTTATTATTCATCATTTTCAACATATGGAAAGTCGTCAAGCATAATTATGACTTTAAGATTAGAAGTCACTTTTTTGTAATAGTAATATTACTACTAGAGCATTGTGACTTGTGATTATAAGTTATTTTTTGTGACAATAATATTCATAGTTTTACCATTTACTTTTTAGGCATAATACATAAATTGGACCCTAAACTTGGCTTCGAATTTTAAGTATGACCTCTAACTTTCAAAGTGCACAAGTAGGCACTTCAACTATCTAATTCTTAAACAAAAAAAAACGCGAATCCAACCTGGCATAACGCGTGATTGAGATGCAATTCAGGCGCGTCAGGGGTATTTTTCGAGGCCCACAACAGTAAAAAAAAAAAAAAACGGAAATGACCC
>JAJOOO010080633.1:0-18837 GCA_029582685.1 Solanum piurae
TGAGAAATAATTGGTGAAATTCCCCAAACATCACTATGAATGACATCAAAACACTTTGTAGCACGACTACCAAAATTAGGAAAAGGAAGAGTTTTACTATTGCCTAATTTACAAGTAGAACAATCAATGGAAGCAACTGAAAATTGATTTTTATTGCCCAATAAACCAGAATTTGATAAATGAGACAACACAACAGAATTTGGATGTCCTAGACACTTATGCCAAACCTCAGTCTTACTAGCAGTAGAAGTACAAGCAAAAGATAGAACAGGAGGAATGGAAAAGTGTATAGGAAACAATCGTCCAACTTTAGGCCCCTTCGCGATTATCGTCCCCGACACCTGATCCTGCACAAGACAACCATTACGAGAAAAATTCACATCACAATTGTTATCTACCAATTGTCCAACTGAAATAAGACTAGTTGAGAGCTTTGGTGAAACCAAAACATTCTTGAAAGTTGGAGTAATGTCCCCAACCTTGGTAATGGGTAAATTACTACCATTGGCAATCTGTATTTGTGATGGACCTTGATACTTACAGACATTTTTTAGGATGCTCGTTGAGTTGGTCATGTGATTGGAAGCACCTTAATCAACAATCCAAAAATTAGATGTAACATCATTACCTTGTAATCTCAATGTTGAAAAGGCTGACACGGTCATTTGTTGTACCATTTCAGGAGTAAGAACTTGTCCTAAAGATGAGTTATCATTAGTGGAACCATTTATCCCAGCTTGAAAAGCATTGATACTAAGATTTTGAGGGCGCGTGGGACACTCTTTGATAATGTATCCTTGTTGTTTACAATAATTACAGAACTTCTTGCTATAATTGCAAGCAATATGACCATATTCCTTGCAACTGTAGCATTGAGTTCTACTCATATCCCTGCCCTTTCCTTTACCTTGAGTAGCAAATGCAACAGTGACAAACAACTAAAACTGAAACTCCCAAGAAGAAGAATTTTTTCTAGTAAAACGAACACTGAAGGATTCAAAGTGATGTGAATTCATTCTTTTGAATAGCTATGAAAACTACAAAAACTCAAGAAAGAAACTAGAATGAACAAGAACAAAATTACCATGTGGTAGGACTGATTGTCGATGAATAGTCAACCAAAAACCAAGATTTTCAAAAAAAAAAAAAAACCACAGATGACTCTATGAAACAAGACAGCCAAGAGAAGGCTCTAATACCATGTCAATTTTCTGCTGAATGCCTCTCAAATTGAGAGTCTTTCCATTATATAGAGAAAATAAAGATTACACATCCCTAAAAATCCGCTATTCCTATCCGTAAAGATCAGCTATTCTATCTCTACAAATCTGCTATTCAATCCTTCTAAATCTGTCTTGCTCTCCTTCCAAATCAGCTATTCTATCACAATATTTATTCCTTTGATCTTACAACAAATATATAAGATCATGCTAATTTATATCACTATATAATTACATTAATATATACAATCATTTAGTTGTCCATCATGCTGACATCACCATCATTGCACTGAGTATTTTCTCGTTGTGCTTGTGATCCCTCTTTTTCTCTGTTGGAGATTGTAGAAGTAGATGCAGTGAGATCTTTGTCCTTTCTGCTATTGATAATATCGTTTGAATTGTTGTCTGGAGGCCTAGGGGGTTGATCAACTACCTGCTCACTGTTCAGCTCCACCGCTAATTGTAAAGGTTCTTGATTTTTAATCTTAGTAGGTAAGCTAGTAGACTTGCTTATAAGATTGATCCTTGGCTGCTCTTTTTCGACAAGTTTTTCATCTGGGTATGTATTTTCCACTTTTTCCTCAGAGCTATTAGGAAACATAGTGTTTTTCTGCTTGGTGCCATTGTAATTCAGCTGATTATTGTTGTTTTCTGCCTCAGTATGTCCATCTGGTTGCCTCTCATTTTCTGACTCAGGAGTTTGTTGTTTGTTGCTTCCCTGTTTCCTTTTCCTTCCTGTGATACTGTTTATTTTGTCTCTGTTCCTTTCTCTCTTTTTTTATGCTAGAGATAGCCGGTTTGAACATGACCTTGCTTTTCTTTTTTTGGAGATCTTTTTTTCTTTTTCTTATGCTTTCTGATCATATAAATCTCTCAGCCATGGTCTGGTTATCATCAACAGTATTTGTTTGTGAGTTACCATTTTGTTGATCCTTGACCTTGTCTTGCAGATTCTGATTTCCTTTGTTCTTGTTCTTTGTTTCATTGCCTTCACCATTCCTTTCCATTCTCGGATTGTTCTCATTTTGCTTTTGTTTTCCCCTGTTGGCATCCACTTCCGCCTGAGTTATATTGACAGATTTGTTCTTTTTATCCTCCTCCTCTTTAGCCTCATTGCTCCTAATTTTTTCTAGTACCCGACAATTCATCACATTGTGACCCAACTTTCTACAATGCTTACAATACTTGGGGATGTTTTCGTATTCAAGCTTTTGATAGTATCCCCTTAGAGGTGATTCCTCATCCTCAAGACCTACCCAGACATTTCCGGGTGAGATTTCAACAAGTCGATTTCAACTCGAACCTTAGCCATGCTCGGTCTAGTTCTTCCATTCGTCGCAACATCCATAGCTAAGGGAGTTCCAATAGAGCTGACAATTTGTTTAACATAATGCCATGAATGCATATGGAAGGGCAAACCTGGTAGAAGAACCACACGGGTGCAATAGGGATGTCCTCTTCCAGTTTGAAATTGGGAGTCCACTTTTGTAGCCACATTTGAAGCCCCTCCATCTCGATGACCCTTTTGAACCATACCAAGTTAAAATCATCTTTATTTGTGAAACCTAAGAACACATTGTGATTATTGTACACACCGATTTTGACTGAGCCCCTGATTGGGATTAATTCCTTAAAAATTGACCTAATTAGATCAATTTGGGGCCTTACTTTTAAGAATCTCCCAACAATTGTCAGCCTACATTCCTCCGCCATGATACCAAAGTAATATTTTGCCTTGAATATTACTGCCGGAATCCCATTATGAATAGTGCATTTACTGATTCTCTGGGGTGTCTAGGAGCATTTGCTGATTGGATTGTCGTGGTAATAGTTGCGGCATAAGTCGGTTTTCCTTGGTTTACTTTGCCAGATATGGTCGCACCTGGCTGGAGAGTCATCTGAGAAGTAGCACGCACTGATGGAGCCCCGTCTGGCGGCTCCATAGGGAGGAGTATGCAGTTCACTCTCTAAGAAACGACCATTATAGATTAAGTATAGAATACGTACGGAGAGAAGTGTAGAAGAGAGAAAAAGTAGCTCTTAGTTTGTAGTAACACAAATGTTGGTACTTGTATATATTTTGATGCTAAATCCTTTAAAGTAATCAAACACCAAGTTTTCCATTCATGAGTATATGTAGTGATAAAGAATTCAAACATCAGATGGAGTGATAGTGTTACAACAAGCCTAATCTATGTAGTATACTATCCCTCCAGGCCTTAATCAATTTGCTGCAATGGATCACACAGTGCAAATGTTAGCAGGATGAACGTTTAGCTAGGACAGTGTTTTGATCAGATCTACCAGAAAAAAAATGTGTCATCTATTTGCCATCTCAAGTTTGCTGAAGCATAACACAACAAAATTATCCTTTCCAACATGCTTATGTACCCAAAAAGATGAGGAACAACACTAGGAAGCTATATATAAAGTAAGTTAGTGCAAAAAGAAAATTAAAGCAAAATATGTTCTCAACAAGACAAACTGCCGTTTTGCCAGGATAATTAAGTTCTGGAGAACAAGATGATACCGACGGCTATCATGATAGTATCTAATGGAAGCTTTAGAAACTTCAACTCCCAATGCACTGTCTTTAAAATTCATCATCATCTTTCCCTTCCATATCTTCTTCCCATTCAACATCATTATCATCCTCACATCTTTTCCTTTGTGGAATCACTCAAAGAATTATTTTTTCCAGCTTTCTATCAGTATTTCAGAAGTATCTCTACCATTTGATTGACTGTAAGGACCTGCACAATAAAAATGCATGTTAGACAACAGAGTGTTAATTTCTACACAAACCATATAGTAAACTAGCCATATTGACCATATTACCATAGTCTAAAAAAATGGAGCATATAGACTTTCCATATGTTACCACCAATCATATGTTCTCTCAATTAGATGCAAGAGCCATCTGTATTTATGTGGATATATATATTTTGAACCCCCTTAATGATAAGAGAAACAGATAGCCCAGATGCAGGTTCCTGGAAATTAAGTTTCATGTTGAGTGTTCGAATCCCTGCATTAGCATTTAATTTTTTTATTTTTCAGTTTCAGTTTTTTTTTTTTACTTTCAGTTCCGTTTTTCACGTTTTTTTTTTTAGTTTTTTTTTTTATAAAACATGCTACAAGTGTGGTTTTGAACCCAAAAAATTTCAAAGGTTCCGCCACTAAAACTATATACTACTACTTCCTTGAAATTTTTGTTTTGTTCGCTTATATACACGTTTATATTTTTATTTTTCGAACCCCCTGAACGAAATCCTGAGTCCGCCGCTGCCCATGATACACCTAACCTATGTATGCCCTCTACTGAAATACTCAATACCATCATATATGTTAATATTTGCCTTATTATCTCTGAAATAGAATGGAATAACTTGTATCTTTTTATTCATGAAGACATGATATTTATACAAGTACATATGTTTCTTTCGATGGAAACAAATCAAACAAAATCAAGGAAAATAACTAAGAATATGCTCCTACTATATATGGAAGATAAAATATTTATGGTTATTATATTCTGTAACACTCCCCCTCAAGTTGGAGCATAGATGTTTGTTATCCCCACACTGAACACAATATCAGGTCGACTGGCAGTTAGATATAGTAAGGAGACAATGATTCCTCTATACATAGTCTCATTAATGAGAGGACCTGGTTCATCGCTATCTAATTTTGAAGAAGTCCCAATGGGTGGATCAATTGGTTTGTATTTTCCACGTTGAACCTCTTTAGAAGCTCCTTTATATACTTCTGCTGACTAATGATGGTTCCATTCTCAGTTTGTTTCACTTGTAAGCAAAGAAAGAAATTTAATTCCCCCATTATTCTCATTTCAAACTCACTCCCCATAAGTTTTGCAAATTCTTCACAAAAGTGAATCAAGAGTGGCCTAAAAAATGATATCGTCAGCATAGACTTGGACGATCAACAGATGCTTCCCTTGGATTTCACGAAGAGAGTGTTGTCAAATTTTCCTCTTTTAGAACCCATTATCCAAAAGAAATTTTGACAATTGTTCATACCAGGCCATGGATGCTTGCTTCAGCCGAAACATAGTTTTATCCAACATAAATACATTATAGGGATTGCAACATATTCAAACCGAAGTGGTTTCTTCACATAGATCTCCTCCTTCAAGTACCCATTCAGAAATGCACTTTTAACATCCATTTGAAACAATTTGAAATTGATGTAGGAAGCAAAGGCAATGGGAGTTCTCATGGCTTCCATACTAGCGATAGGGGAAAATGTTTCATCATAGTCTATCCCTTCTTCTTATTTATATCCTTGAACAACCAGTAAGGCATTGTTCCTTGTGGTGTTGCACATCTCATTTAACTTGTTTTTGAAAACCCATTGGGTTCCTATGACAATTATGTTAGCAATGAACCAGATGCCAGACCTTGTTTCTTTCAAACCGATGAAGATCTTTTTGCACGACGTTGACCTAGTTTGAGTCCTTTAAGGATTCCTAGATGTTCTTGGGCTTGATCTAAGATATGAAGACTGAAAGGTAAACATATTTCTGGACTTCGACTTAGTCTGCATACAGAAATCCAGTGAAGAGGTGAGATTATCTAGAGGATGAGATGTTCTATGCTTCCAATTTGAAATTCTCACACTAGATTGTTCTTGACTAGAACCAGGTACTTATACAGGTTGTTATTAATGATCTAAATTAAGGGGGTCAGTGTAATGACCCTAAAGGTCATTTTTAGAAATTTCTGGAAAATTAAATTTTACTCCTCCCGATAGTTGTCCCGAGTCATGTCTGATCAGTTTATGAAACTAGTCTTGTAGAGGGATCAAAAAGTTGTGATTTTTGGAAGTTTTAGAGTTTTGGAGACCCTTAATTTGATATTAGTGACTTTAGTCAACATCCGGAGCTACGAATATCGAAATGGAATTTTGTCAGTTCTATCAACTCCGAAATGCGAAAATTCATCCAGGAGTATTATCATTTTCAAATTCAAAGACTTTATGTGGATTTGAGCCCTTGAGTTGAATGTTAAAGTGAATTTAGGTCACGAGTTGAATTTAGTCAAAATTTGAAGTTCCAACGCTCGAATTAGATTTTTGTTGATTTCGTTGGATTTAGGATGTGATTTTAGTCCTAGGTAAGGTCTTAGTTCAATTTCTAGAGGTTTGGAGGGAATTTTTGTCTTTTTGGGTGAAGGTTAGTTATTTGTGGCTTACACGGCTAGTGGGTCAAAGAGATCTCAAATCCGTATTTTGATGGTTCCATTGAGTATGGAATGTCGAATTTAGTTGGGTATCATATTTGGTTTGTGTGCACAGGATTCTAAACGAATCCCGAAGGGTCTATTCGGAGAATTTTTTGCCTTGATATGTTGATGTTGCTGCTATTTTCTCGTGCTTGATGTGATGTGCATCGTGATCGCAGGATCGCCTCTTCAGCAACCCCTTAAGATGTGGTGCAGTGCCTCGCGATCGCGTGAGACCTGACGTTATTGCATAGGTCTAGGTCCCTAGCAATGGCGGAACCAGGAATTTCACAAAGGGTGTCCAGAAATAGCACAATAAAAGCTCTTTTAAAAAAATAGAACTAGTGAGATTCAAACACACAAACACTTCCTCATTCCAAGGAGGTGAAACCATTAGGCTATAACAACTTGTTATGTTAGGGTGTCCAAAATATGTTTTTAATCATTTGTGTATCATATTATTTGTATATGCGGTATTTTTTACCGACAAAGGGTGTCCAATTAGACACCCTAACCACCATGTGGCTATGCCACTAGTCCCTAGATATCGGGATCGTGTGGGCCGTGTCGCAATCGCGTCAGCCAATTAATGAGTCGATTGTTTTCCTCTTCGCAACACGTGGATGGGGTCGCAATTACGTAGAGTATTGTGACGTGGGCAGTATTTTATTCCAAAATTGGGGTTTCTTCCCCATTTCTCTATTGCTGGACCTTGAAAACTCTAGGGTGGCGATTTTAAAGAGGGATTTCAAGATTAATCGATTGGGTATGTGATTTTTACTCCTAACCTTTAATACCCAATTAGTATTTCATGATTTTATCATCAAATCATTGTTTTTGAATTCAAACTTCTAGGGCTTTTTTTCATGAAACTTGTGTTTTAAATAAATTGGAGTTTTGATCCTAGATTCAATTTGTTTTTCATTACGACTTCACATGTGGTTCCAAAACCTTTGGGTATCATGATTTTCTATAAAAATTCCAAATTTACTCTTAGCCCACAAGATTGACTTTTTAGGTCAATTTGGATCCGATTTTCAAAATCAACTTTATGAGTTCGTGATTGCTTATGGGGATTCTATAATTGATTAGATTGTATGGATTCAGAAGCTTAACGAAAGGGGAAGGCGCAAGTGCCGAGTTGATTTTCTACCCTCTTAAGGTAAGCGAACCTCTTTGACCTTCTCTAAAGTGTGTTGAACCTTGTATGCCTTGTTTGTGTGTTTGGGAGTAATGAAAATAGTTTACCCCTACTTATTTACGATTGAGGCATAGTTATTATTGCTGCATGACAAGATTTAAACATAGAATTGAAATTCCACTTTATATCCATGAGACAGAAAATCTCAAATTAAGTTAATTGTACACACCTCCTTTGTCATGTGGGAACACATTTTTTTCTATATAACTAATCATTGTCATTGAAGATTGATTTTGCAATGTGATGTATTTATTGGAAATGAATAGACTTGGGAAGTTCAAGAAAAAGTCCCCTGAAGAACTCAAGAATAGTACCCATTGGTTTTCTTTCGACTTAAAAATTGCTCATTACTACTAGTAGGAAAACTATTAATAAACCTCTCAATTCATGTTGAAGCAAATATCTAAATTTGTATGTAAAATATTTCAGAAAAAAATGATTATGAGTAAATGTGATAGAAGCAAGTTAGTAGTGATCATCTGAACAAGTCTACTATTTGTGAATTACCGATCGGCATACTACTTAGAATACTAGAGCTGATTACCATCAGATATGCTGCAAGAACTAGCACCTTATCAAAGCATTGGAGACATATTTGGCCCACACAGTTACACCTTGTGTTTTATACCCTGTTTTTTCATTATATATCTAATATTGGTGTTTCTGCTGCTAGCGTAATCCATAAAATTCTCATGAAACATACTTGTTGGAATGTATGCGTCCACTAACTACGATAAGACCAGGTCCTTTATTGTCACACCCCGAGCCTACAACCTGGGCTGGACCGGCACTTGAAGACCATTGTTGGCCCTAAGCGAACCCTTGGCCTGGCTTTCTTAACTCAGCGGAAACTTAACTCAACAGAATAACTCAATGCAATGAAAGGTCATAAAACAACCTAACTGATAAAATCTGGCCAAAAGGCAACTCATGTCTCAAAATAGAATATATATATATATACATAGATGAGAGACTCAATACTAACTGACTGACTGTCTATGAAGCCTCAATAACACTGATATGGATGTTGGGACAGACCCCGCAACATCCTAATAAAACAAAACTAGGAACACAAAATAACAGAGTCCTCCGGAAGGCAAGGAGGCTCACCATTGACTCTGGAGTGCTCAGATGGATCAACGACGTACTGGATGTTGATCCTAGGTACCTGCGTCTGCATCATAATAAGATGCAGGCCAACTGGTATCAGTACATTGAATGTACGAGTATGAGAGCTGGAAAGCTAAACAACAACTTAAGCTTGAAAGGAGTACAAGGGAACACTTACCTTGGCTCTGTTCAACTCATGAATAACTGAACTCAATATAGAGCAATAAGACACATGCAATATATAAAGCTTGTAAAACGGTGTAAATAACTTAGTTCGTAAAGGATAAAACAATAACAAACTCAACTTTACTTATATAAAAGTAATATAACTTTAGTGGGAGATTCTCTAACCGACAACCACCACTATGAGCCTTAGTGATGATACAACGTTTTACCTCATGTTGCCCAAGGACCATCCTATACCTTGCTGTGATATAGGACCTTACTTAACTTAGTGGATCCACTAGCTTAACTTACATGATCATCTAAAAAGTATGACCCATTAAATCCCATGATTGGCTACATAGTTCTTATAGAGAGTTGAGTTAATATGAACTCGTGTCCCCAATTCGGCGCTCAAGACTACTCCTAAAATATACTTTAGCTCATATGTGTTTTAAACACCTCTTTCTTTAGTTTGAGATAATTTCTCAAAATCTAGCCCAAAGGCTCACTTGGAAAACATAGTTCCTTTCTTACTCAAATGTAAAAACATTTATAAACTTCTTTGGAAATACTTAGTTCCCTAATAACTTTTGAGAAATGAACTCCACTCTATACTCTTTACTCAACTTGAAACTCTATACTCTTTACTCAACTTGAAACTTGAGTCTTAAAATGAAGTTAAAACGTTCAATAAAGACTCTTGAAAAACTTTAAAGACTTGCTTTGACTTACTGCTTAACTTCTAAGCTTGACTCTAACTTCACTTGACTTTGATCCGAACTTTCCTCGAATTGGATTATGAATTCAAGGGTAATGATCTCATGTTTATGGATGAGTTCTTGATGTTTAGATGTACCTTAGAGTGTTGAAAACAACTATAAAACATGGGTACATTACCAAGGAACATGTATGAAAAAGTGGGGAAGGAATGGGGAGACTTGGCTTCCTTGGCGCTCTGAGAGGCGCGGGGCGCCAGCCCTCAAAGTTCAAAAGGCCTGGTGGGGCGCTCTGCATGTCGCGCCGCCCCAAGGAGGGAACTTCAGAGTCCCTTTTGGGACGCGCTGGCTGGAGCAACGCTCTAACATTTTCCCCCGAAAATCCGACTTTTCTCCCTTGTTTTTCCAACTCTAAACCTTCTTAACTTCAAAGGTTCCAACCCCAAACACTTAGAATCATAAAACCCCTCAACATACAATATATTCAACTCGAAAACACAACCGGAAACATGTCCCAAATCAACAAGAAACTTCAACACAACCACAAGACTTCAACAAACACAACCAATCTTTTTCTCGAAATTAAAATGAGTTTGGCGTGTGGGGGAATGAACCAACCCAACACTATGATCTCACATATCTTATTAGGGATCACCCCCGACGAAAACCATGACGATCTTGACGAATCTCGCTTCTTCTTCTCCTTTCTCTTCTTCTCTCATTTTCTCTCAAGAACCCTAACTCTCACTTTTAAAAGGGAAAACTGATTTAAAATCAATCTAGACCCCTAATATAACTAAAAGAAATGATTAGGGAAAAGACCAAAATACCCTTACAAAATTGGACTAAACTGCCCTATGCCAAAAGCCTAACTTCCAAAGGGCATTACTCACTCATACGAACTCGGAATCGAGCAAACTCGGTGGACTCGGTGGCGTTGGAAAGATAATTCCAAGGGATTTGCAAACATAACTAGAAATACACCTAACTCATCCTGAGCTAGGAGTTATGACCGTGTGAAGTTGACCAAAAACTCACTATTTCCCACACTTAACAAATTTCCAGATTTTTAATTCTTTCCAAAAAAATGACTATTTCCAATTTCAAGCTTCTTCATAGTTATTTCAAATTGCAAGATGTTACATTTATACCGTTATGATACACAAAAGTAAATACTGGAAGTAAAGATAACACACACAACTTTACGTGGAAACCTCCGTGCTCAAAGGAGTAAAACCACTACCTGTCTCATAGGATTTTCAAATTGTTTTTACTAGTCTTCTCAAGTAAAAGTAAAACACAGTTTACAACCACACAAGAGATTAACCTCCTACTCTCTAATCTAAGTAATACAACCTATTACTTAATGAGCCTAAGCAATGCCTGCATTGCCCACTATTCTAACCCTCATAGATTAATATAAACTTTAACGTAAGACACAAAGTTTCCCTCAACTATGTTCTTACAGTGATTCACACAAAGTTTTGAAACGTTTCTAACACAAGTGAAACGAATCCTACAAGTTAAGCACAAATACAAGCAATCAAAATAACAACAGGTTCAGGAAGCAAATCGTCAGTCTATGAGGTCCCTTGTTGTTTTTTTGAAGCTTGAATTTTCTCTCTTTGAATGAATGCCTTGATATGTTGTTTGTCATGTTGAATATATCAACCATAAAGAGTTATTAACCGATGGACAATTAACCTCATCCATTTTGATTGGTTCAGTGCACTGGCGCCTCACCAACCTCTGACAAGACAGTTTTCCAGCTATAAGGCACATTTCCCTGGACAAGAACACTCTGCAGAGGATCGGGTCCCTGCAGTTGTGAGGATCATCAAAACATCTAGAACAGTAAGACTTATCAATACAGAAAATATTCTTGGATTCCATCTTATTTTTGAGACATCAGACATACACTTTAACGCAGTCTAATGTGGATCAATTCATCATCTTTATCTCGAATCATATTATACAGAAGATCACTCTAGATATGGCCAACGATGAAAATTATGTATTGCCTAATAGCATATTTACTTGTGCAATGTCAAATATTTGAAGCTCTCAAAGTGTATCTTTAGCTGTCATATGGTACCCAACTTCCCAATCTTATCATCCATTCAGTTAGAACATTCTGAAATTGCCGGTAATCGAGAATCAGAAGACACACTTAATCTGCCAATGCTCGAGACTCTGGAGTTGAGATTTTGTGTGGACGTTGATTCTATTTCTTTGGTTTATTCGAAACTTGAGAACTTGTCTATCCTTAGCAGTTATAAAATTACATGTGAGTGTTTTAATGTGAACCCAGTTTTTACCATCATTAAGAACCTCTACTTGAATAGAACTTCTCTAGAGTTAAGAAAATAACGTTACTTCATTTTATATTCGTAGCTATTGTGTTTATGAAATTGAAATAAACGAGGTTGTAAAGGTAAAACATACCATGCCTAATAAGGACAGTTCTATGTATGTACATCTTTGTATATTTATTTGAAATTTAAAGACTTTCATCTTGCCCTTAACGACATATTTTTAAGTCAAGTAAGTTTCATAAAATGTTCAAAACCAAAAGTTTCTCAAGTTTTTTTTTGTTACACTTTGTATCTTTAATTTTTGTAATGTAGTGACTGTATGTGTGTTTCTACAGGTTGATGAGACATCTCGAGTCAGAGAATGAAGTTGTTATCTTACGTATCGATGGTAGCAGATCATGTGAAAGAAGCTCTGAATTTGATTCAAACATTGAGGTTAGTGAAATTTAAGGGATCAAGTATGGAAATGTACTTAATAAGAGTCCTTTTCTCATTCTCAAAACTTGAGAGGATAATCATTGAACAGTGTGAGAAATTAGGAAATGCCACAAACTTCAAGGAAAATTTGAGGGAATTCTGTAGTTTAAAAACAAAAACAAAAAAAAACGAACGACGACACAAAAATCTAGAAATGGACACAAAATCCAACAACTTCATCACTATCGAAAAGTACAAACTGCCAAGTCATCACAAGTTGACTGAAATTTCTACATAAATAATCAAATCAATATAATTATATTTACAAAAATATATAAGGTATGTAGAATGCAAAATGTACTCCCAATTCCGCCATCGGTCATCTTCTTCAATCATTTCCACCTACAAACTCTCAAATTCCAAAGCCCTACAAAAACATTTCTTATAATTTCAATCGCTTCGTTAAAACTCTTTTGTCAGTTTCATCTCTCTCGCTAAAACTTAGTTTTGTATGACATTCAATTTTCCAATCTACGATTGATTTGGTGTTTTTGGAAACCCTAAGTTCCCAAATTTGCAACCCGATTTTTGAGTTTTTTGCAAATTTGGGAACTTACGTTTCCAAAAACACCAAACGAATCGCAGATTGAAAACTCAAAAAATCCAACGCAATACCAAACTAAATTTTAGAGAGAGAAAAGAAACTTACAAAATAGTTTTAGCAAAGCTATCGAAATTTCGGGGAATTTTTTAAGAGTTTTGGAATTTGAGAGTTTTTAGGCAAGAAATGGTCGGAGAAGATGATCGGTGTCGGGATTGAGAGTACATTTTGCAGTCTACTCGCCTGATTTTTTTTATTTTTGGTAAATATAGTAATATTGATTTGATTATTTTATATAAATATTTCAGACAATGTGTGATGACTTGGTAGTTTGTACTTTCCGACTGTGAAGAATCTGTTGGATTTTGCACCCATTTCTATATTCCTATGCCATTGTACGTTTTCTTTTTTTGGTTTCCAACAGCATCACCAAAACCTGTAGTGGTTAGATATTTTTAGCCTATTTTCGAGATTAAGGATGTATTTATCCCATTGGCATATCACGACTTTTTCATATAAAATGTGTTGATTTCATATTTAAACTGAATATTGAATCTGTTGATCTGTCACAAAACTCATGAATTGGATTCATCATCTCTAAACGAGGTTTTTGAAAGCTTCAACAGGTTTTTGGAAGTGTGCTTAAAGCCTCCAGCTGTTAGACATTATTTACAGTTTTCCACTCTTCAGTAAGTACTTTTTTCTTATGAAATCGAACTGAAGCATGAAAGTAGCATACATGTAAGTTGTGTCAATCAATGTACCAAGACGATCAAAATCATAACTTTGAAATAGACAACATTGAAGAAAGAAGATGCATGAAACATGAAAAGTTTTGTAGCAATATAGTGATCAGATAACACACAAGTCAAAACATTCATCCATGTTCCTTTCATGTCGCCAAAACAGTACGAGAAGATTTGTTTCAAACTATTCATTTCAACTTCTGAAACATTTTAGACATATATCATGGTCGCCTGATAAGAGTTGTGACAATCAAAAGATAACGTCAACTTCTGCGTGCCAACTTAATTAGTATTTTGGCCCTTGCAGATTCTTCAATAGGCCTGTCAAGCTTGATAGCATTCTCGCCAGCATCGGAGATAAATCTAGCTAAATAGAAGCTCCATTAGCTGCATCTTTTGCTTCTTAGTGACTGCAAAACCTTCCTACTTAATTTCCACCATCACATTTGAGAAACATTCCACTTCAATAGACTCTATATATAATAGACATTAAAACTTTAACAAAACTCAACTCTCTGAATTTATTGGAACATTAAAAGAACAAGATAGACATTACATAAGAACCTGGATTTCCATATATTGTAAGCAGGGGAAGCTTCTTATCAAGCAAAGAGCATACATGACAAACTTCATGCAGCTCCAATTACAAAGTTTACCCTATGAATTCATCATTTTGAAAGGAAGAAGTTAATTCGTATAGGTCACCCTCACCCAAGACAAGAAATTTAAGAACAAGATATTGAATGCCACTATTTGTTGAGATGATCAAATCTATCAATCTGTCAGTATTATTAGGATAACTTTCAAAATGATGAATTCATAGGGTAAACTTTGTAATTGGAGAAGTTTCATGCCGCTCTTAGACGCTCAAAGAGTTGGGTACGTGTTTCTGCCAAAGGAGTGAAAACTCTGGGAGGCTTTCTTTTGAGGTTAGAGCGGGGTAGGTTGTTGGCATGTGGATTGTTTTGTTTGGGATTTTGGTAGACTGGTGATTTGGTAGTGTATTTTGGTAGGTTGATGGTTGATTTTGGTAGATAGGTGGCGGTTCTTGGTAGTTCTGTTGTGCATAGTAGATAGGGATTGGAGCTTGTGGAGATGGTGGGTAAATATTTGAGGTGGGAAATCGGTTGGAGCTTCCAATGGCAGAACTAGACCCAAAAATACCTTTGTGGCCTTGGCCTAGGGCTAAAAGATACAACAGATACATCCTCTTTCCTTTTTCCTAGTGAATCATGTGGCCATGGATGGTGAGGATTTGTTGGCGGCCTGTAAAGCAGTGAGACTTGTGACCTTTCCAGACTTGAGGCCATCCTTTATGGCTTCTCCCATTCTGATCAGCTCCGAAAACTTTTGTCCTATCATAGGCAACATCCTTTCGTAGTACTCGGGCTCTTGAGCTCGAATAAAAGCAGAGGTCATTTTGTTTTCAATCATCACAGGTTGTACCTTTGCAACTTCTTTCCTCCAGCGGCACGCATATTCACGATAGTCCTTCGTGGTCTTTTGCTTGATTTTTTCCAAATAGTATCTGTCAGGGAAAGCTTCGACATTAAACTGGAATCTTTCCAAAAAATCTTTGGCCAAAGCCCTCCATGTAGACCACTGACGGAGTTCTTGAGATGTGAACCATTCTAACGCCTCCCCGCTGAGGCTTCGACTAAACAACCTCATAATTTATGCATCATTTTTCCCGATACCCACAAGTTTGTCGCAATAGGCTTGTAGGTGAGCCATGGGGTTCCCAATATCATTGAACGTTTCAAATTTTGGAATTTTGTAACCTTCGGGGATTTCCAAATCAGGGTGCATGCAAAGGTCCTCATACTCAAGTCCTATGATTTTCCTCAAAGATTGAACACTTTTAACTACTTCAGAGATGGCCTCTTTCATGACATTCATTTCTTGTTCACGTTTTTCTTCTCTCAACCTCCACTCCTTCTCCATTTCATCATAGTGATCCAGCTCCGATTGAATAGGAAAGCTAGGACATGTTTCAGGGATTGTATAGGCTGGTGGAGTTTGGAATGTTACGGAAGGGTATGTGTCACAACCCGATTCCTCAAGTCATGATGGCACCTACTATAACCCACCAGTAGGAAGCCAACCCGTAACCCGGAACAACAAGTAATGGGTCTGAGGGCAGAAACTAAACAAGAGTAGGTAAAATTTAAGATAACAACATAAACAGGTGGAAGCAAACCAAAACATATATACAAATAAAGATCCCTCCCAGAACCTGGAAGTCACTAGTACAGAGCTACTAACAAAACGAGTACAAAGCCCAAAAGTGGAATACAGAGACTAGACTTTCTCGAAAGGTAAAAGACAAGTCTATATACACAGATGGAGACTAAAATAGTACAAAACGCCGTGTGCTCAAATCCATGAAGGCAGAGGATATCGATTCTTCACTGTCACCTTATTCAACTGTCTATAGTCAATGCACATGCGCATCGTACTGTCCTTATTCTTAACAAAAAGAACGGGAGCTCCCCAAGGTGATACACTAGGTCTGATAAATCCTTTACCCAAGAGATCCTGAAGCTGAACACTGAGCTCCTTAAGCTCTGCAGGAGTCATCCGATAAGGTAGAATAGAAATAGGACGAGTATTGGGCTCCAAATCTATGGCAAAATCAATGTCACGATCTGGAGGTAGGCCAGGTAGGTCTGTAGGGAACACATCTGCAAACTCTCTAACCACAGAAACTGAGTCAACTGAAGAGCCATCCTTACTCACATCTCGCACATAAGCCAAATAAGCTAAGCCCCCAGAAGCAACCAACCGTCTAGCCCGCATAAAAGAGATGATCCCTGTCGGTGTGTGACTATAAGCACCCTGCCACAAAACTGGGGAAATACCAGGCATGGATAAAGTAACGGTCTTGGCGTAGCAATCCAAAACCGCATGGTAGGGAGATAACCAGTCCATGCCCAGAATCACATCGAAATCAACCATATATAGCAGAATAAGATCAACTCTAGTATCATAACCCTGGATAGTCACTAAGCAAGATCGCAATACCTGATCCACTACTAAGGACTCACCCACCGGGGTCGAAACATGAACCGGCTCTGCCAAAGACTCAAATCTCATACCCAATCGGGGAGCAAAATAAACAGATACATACGAGAATGTGGACCCGAGATCAAATAATACTGTAGCAGGCTGATGGCATAATAAAAGCGTACCTGTGATGACATCGTCAGATGCCTCAGTCATCGCCCTCGCCGGGGCTGCGTATAAATGGCCCTGAGCACCTCTGCCCGATGCATCTGATCTACCACCTAACCTGCCTCCCCGAGCTCTGCCTCTAGTACCCTGTCGGCTGTCCCGACGACCCTGGTCCTAACCACCACCTCTAGCTGGAGGGGGCACTGCTGAAACTGGTCTAGGTGCAAGGGGAACTGGTACAATCGCCCCTCGCCCTCGCTGGGGGCACCCTCTGTACCAATGGTCAAGAGCACCGCAATCAAAACACCCCGAAACTGAACACCCTGAAGTAACCCGACCGCGGTAAGAAGGGAGGGAATCTGATCCCCTCGAACTCTGGCCCGTACTAGGACTAACCTGGTGATGCTGGCCTCCCTCAGAAGCAGGTAATGCCGCCTGAACAGGACCCTGCTGGAACCTCTGGCGGGATCTATCATAGGAGTCTCTCCCTCTAGTCTGGGACTCGATGTAGTTGCTCTGGTAGTGTGCCCTCTTATCGCTGCCCCATTGGGCCTCGCGATGAATATGCTCCATGGATCGGGAATGATCGATCACATCAAGAAATGAACGGCCGGGTGAAACCAAATGCTCTGTGTCGAACCTCAGACGGTACCGCAACCCACAAAAAAAACAACGAACTCTCTCCTCCTCCGTGGGCATGATCATGGTAGCAGGTCGAGACAACTCATGGAACCTCACCTCGCTTGCAAGCCATCCCCCGAAAGAGTGAAACAAGTGAGATTTCTAGAAACCAATAAGACACACGATGCGCGAAAGCGAAACGAAAGAGAAAATTTTACTAAGGACATCCTATAACCTCCCGAAGATAAGTTACGGACGTCTCCGCACCGATCTGCATGACTCTACTAGACGTTAGCTCTGTACAAGTGAGACCGATAAACCTGGGACTCTGATACAAACTTGTCACAACCCAATTCCTCAAGTCATGATGGCACCTACCATAACCCACCAGTAGGAAGCCAACCCGTAACCCGGAACAACAAGTAATGGGTCTGAGGGCAGAAACTAAACAAGAGTAGGTAAAATTTAAGATAACAACATAAACAGGCGGAAACAAACCAAAACATATATACAAATAAAGATCCCTCCCAGAACCTGGAAGTCACTAGTACAGAGCTACTAACAAAATGAGTACAAGTCCCAAAAGTGGACTACAGAGACTAGACTTTCTCGAAAGGTAAAAGACAAGTCTATATACACAGATGGAGACTAAAATAGTACAAAATGCCGTGTGCTCGTCCCTGTCTCCGGATCAGACTACTCCAAGCTGGATCAACGCTGGCCACTGGTGCTCGGACCTGCATCACGAAATAGATGCAGAGCGTAGCATGAGTACCAAAACAACAGGTACCCAGTAGGAATCATAGGCCGACTGAACTTGAAAAGTAAAGGCAATATGAGAAGAAGGAATAACACAAATCGAAGTCAAGAACAAAATTCTAACTAATAATGGAATGCACACGAGTGTAGAAAGAACTAACTAAAGTAATATATAAGCTAACTACACCTAACTGGACCCCATAAACCCAGAAGGTACACTCGTGCGCAGGTTAAAAAAAAAACCCGAACGGACCCCCATAAGCCCGACGAATACACAGAATAACTATAACTAAAGATAATTGCATATGAGAACCCAAGAACGGAGAACACGAACCAGAACCTCAACCCCAATTAGTAAAATCTGACAGTACGGAGGCCGGACCTCGAACCGGATGCTCACCAGAAGTACCCAAGTAACCAATCACAAGTATCAAGTATCTAAGGCCGGAACTCTAACCGGATGCTCTATATAAGTATCTAGGCAATAGAGGCCGGAACTCTAACCGGATGCTCTATATAAGTATCTAGGCAATAGAGGCCGGAACTTTA
>JAJOOO010080638.1:0-18409 GCA_029582685.1 Solanum piurae
ATTCGTTTGTTTGATCCAAAACTCACTCAGTGAACTCAGACAAGCATCAAAGGTATGCTTCCTTACTTGTATCGAACGTGAAGAATCGAAATGTATTATCAAGAAGCTATGCGATACTGTTTAATGGTTGACCTGAATTGTGAATCTTTATATTCTAATGTGTTAACTTATGATTTGGTGAAGTTACAAGAATTGTCTTTCTTGATGTTCTCGCAATTAGCAGAGTATGTAGGTGAAATGTTGAATTGGTTTGTTAATGTATTGCATTCGATGTTCTTGAAAACGTTGAGTAATTGTTCCCCGAACGTGGATGTTAGGATAGCGCATTGAGTGGAGTTGTGAATTTTGTTGGGTGTTTATTGAGCCTGAGTGATCGGGAAAAGTTTCAGGACTTGTTGACATTGATGATGAAGACGTTGACTGAGGCGTTGAACAATGGTCAAGAGGCTACAACTCCTGAATTGGAATTGTTGATTGAATTAGCAGAGACCGATCCGAGCTTCCTCAGGAAGCAGATAGTGGATGTACTGGGTGCAATGTTGCAGATAGCTGAGGCAGATAGGATAGTTTAAAAGAAGGGACAAGACATTTAAAAATTGAGTTTGTGATTACTTTAGCTGAGTCCAGGGAAAGAGCTCTAGGGATGATAAGGAAGTTGCCACAATTTATCAATAGGTTGTTTGGTGTTTTGTTGAAGATGTTGCTTGATATTGATGATGAAGTTGTTTGGCACAGAGCTGAGGTTGAGCATGAGGCTGCAGGGTAAACAAGTAATTATGGTGTTGGTCAGGAGTGTTTGGATAGATTGCCTAATGCATTGGGTGATAATACTATTGTTCCTATCGCCTCTGAGTAGCTTGCTGCGTACATGGCTGTCCCTGAGTGGAAGAAGCACCATGCCGCACTCATTGCATTTGCTCAGATTGCAAAAGGTTGCTCAAAGGTACACATCAAATTACGCCTATAGAGTTTGCATCACATGTTTTTAAATAAGCTTTTATATCTAACATGTATTCTCACTTTTATTTACTCTTTAATTTGCTCTTTATGTTGATATATTGATTTGACACAACACCAGGTAAGTTTTTGAATTAATTACCAGCAAATACAGTTGAAACACCAATGTTACCAAAATTGAGTGATATTTTTAAATGCTATCAAAACTGACCATATTATAAATGGCATGTAAAGATTATATCACACTTTAAACAATCCCTTAACCCTAGGTACTAACGAACAACCCTTGGAGTTGCGGCGGATCTCCCTTCTTCTCCATCCTTTCCCCACTTCCCCCCACCAACACTCACTGTCCAACCACCTTTTCCTCCTCTGTCACCATGGATGCCAAGGTATATATATGTTTTTTGATTAATTACTATTTTTTTATTAACTTGTTTCTTGGTTATGTACTCATGGATTTGATCATCTATGAGTTTGTGATAGTCACAATCTTTGTTTATACGATTTTTGTTTCTTGACATATACTCTTTTTTTAGTGCATTTGATTTGGTAAAAAGATCCTTGTCTTGTTTTCTGTAATAGGTAATGATTAAAGATTTGGAGCAAGTGGTCAACATGATTGTGATTTCTTTCCAAGATCGTCACCCTCGAGAGAGATGGGCTTCCGTTAATGCAATTGGCGTATTGGCGACTGAGTTGAGTCCATATTTTCAACTACACTACCACAGCCGGTTGTTGCCAGTGCTTGCAGCAGCTATGGATGATTTCCAAAATCCAGGAAAACAGGTGTGTTCTAGACTTCTAGTGGTATTTGGCACTGTGGTTTTCTGATAATAAATTTTGAAGTAAACTGCATAAAATAATCCTTAATACATGAGGTCCAAAGGTTTAATCAATAATCCTTAATACACGAGGTCAAAAGGTTTAATCATTGTAACATGGTTTTGCTCCAGAAGTATTTATTTCCTGAAATTTAGTTGCCTGTCATGCCTATCAAAATATTCTTTTCTGATGAAGTAAATAGTTTCATTAACAAGACATCAAGAAGATGCAAAAGTTTCAAAGAAGTTGTGTTAGCTCCAATACATGAGAAAATGCTATGCTAAGATTAGGGTGCGAACAAACTCCAAAAATTCATTGGCTAACACTTATTTGTTTTCATTAAGATTAAGATATTTGAATCTGAGTATTAAGATGTGCATTAAGAGTTAAATATCTGAATTTAAACACATTTGAATATTAAGATGCTATCTGTATACTAAATAATTAGGACTATTTTTTTTTTCTCAACATCTAAATATATAAAACTTGTTTTAAAAATAGTAAATATCGATAAGTATTTTAAAGAAATTATATGACAGTTGGAGGTGATGATAGCTAGTGATGGTGGTTGTGGGTGCCAATTGGGAATTGTGTTGGGTGGTGGTGGTGGTTCTGGGCAGTAGCTAGTGGTGCTAGTGTTTGACATTTGTGATTAACAGTGGTTGTTGATCATGGTAGTTGTTTGTAGCAGCTAATTATTTTGGTGGACGATATTGGTAATGGTGGTGGTGAATGATGACGGTAATTGGAGATATCTAGTGCTTGCTAGTTGTGGTGATTGTAAATGTTGGCTAATGGTGGTGATAGATGACTTACATGATTGGCAGGGATGGTAATTGTAGGTGGTGGGTAGTGGTAGTTGATACTGGCGGGCGGCAGCGGTTAGCAGTGAAAATGGATGTAGTAGTGATTTTTTGGTTCAGATGTATGTTTGTTCATTCGATTGTCAATGAATTCATTTATCTAATTATTTTGTATTTCTGCAGGCACATTCTGCATTAGCTGTCCACAACTTTATTGAGAAAAACTGCGCCCCAGAGATTTTGCTGCCCTACTTAGATAGAATAGTTAACAAACTGCGTGTACTTGTGCAGCAGGTATGACATACACGAGGGAATAATATCATAATATTACTACTGAATTATGCAAGATTTGTGATACTTGTTCCTTCTGTTTGCTATTGTTTGAAGTGCAGGATGTAAATGTAATGGTGCAAAAAAATGCATTAATTGCTTTGGCTTCTGTGGCTGGTTTATCCCAGGTACTACAATTCCAATAGTTCAGGCTCAATTATGCTTGTTTCTGATATTGATGATGATTGTTAATACATTATATACCAACAGAAGCACTTCCAAAAATACTACCATCTTGTGATGCCATCTTTGAAAACTATCTTGGTATATGCAAATGATGAATCTAATCACATGCTTCGAGTCCAAGTAATGGAATGCATAAGCTTGGTCATGATGGCCGTTGGGAAAGATAAATTCGGAGATGATGCTAAGCAGGTTAGTATGAGATAATGTATCCCCTGCCGATTTTTAAGATGTATTCGTTATGTCCTAAATTGTTTGGCATCGTTTGGCTGGCCACGAAATTTAAAAAAGAAAAGATACTTTTTGGCACATAACTAAATATGAGCTAAACGTCAAAACTACCTTGTATCGAACAGTTTGTTTTGGGTTCAGTATGGCCTGCAACAAGTATTTCAGGGGAAAAATGAGAACGTAGAATTATGTAGTTATCAAGTTTAAAGAGGTGCCAATCTTTTTGTGCCGTATAGAATGGAAACAATGCCAAAAGAGGTCGTATGCATAAAGCTTAATGGCTGCATAGCGAGGTAGATAAGATTACTTCAGTCCATGTAATTCCTTCCGTCTGGTTCAGTTTTCAAGCATAGTGCTTACTCTTGATTTTTGTTAAAGGTTATGGAAGTGCTTATGTCTATACAAGGGTCACAAATGGAGACAGATGATCCTACTACTGTTTACATACTAAAGGTATGGGCGCATCATTTTAAGGACTTGGGACTTCATTTATAGGTTACTAGTGAAGTTGTTAGTGCTTTGCGCGGTCATTAAAAATATTGTCAATTTATTTATGAAATCACAAAAAGATAAGTAAAGCAAGTTGATCAAGCTCAATATATTCCGTCTTAACTCTATATATAATGGTCTTAGAGACATGTCACACACATATATATATAAATATATATATATATATAGATTCTCACTACATCATTGATTTCATTGCAGGCATGGGCCAGATTTCGTGAGTGCTTAGGAAAGGATTTTCTTCCTTACATGAGTGTAGTCATGCCTCCGTTGCTTCATTCTGTGCAACTAAAGCTTGATGTAACCATTTATTTTGTGGATTCAGAATCAGATGATGATGAGAGGTAAGGTTTTGCAATGACTATCACCGTGTAATGTTGTGGTATTACAAATAATCATGTAAAATGGCCTATTGCTTTTCTATTCCACTGAATATATTTTTAAGATGCTTATTTCCCATGGTTAGTGGAGTTACCACTGTGGTTATTTTCTTTAGTTCGTGAAAAGTTATGAACCACCGGTCATCATGAAACCTAAAATGTTGTCCCATATGTATCAGTTTCTCTTGGATCAAAGCATTGATAGTTTTGGATACAGTTCGATTAGGAAGGAAATCCTTTCTTATTGTCCAAAATTTCACTCATAAAATGGCTCGAGGATACTATATTCTAAATATATGACCTGTTCCTTTTTATTAATGTTTTTTGAGTTTTATGGCCATTGTGTAGTGGTTAGTCTAGTGGAGGTTCCCGGATCTTTTCTAATTTTTGTCTTCCAGAATGCCGTTTATAACACTTCGGAGTTTAAGATGCGGTATCAAAACAAGTGTCATAGAGGAGAAGACAATAGCTTGTCAACTGTTGCGCGACTATGTTCATGATCTGAAAGAGGATTTCCACCCATGGATTGACCAGGTTTGCATGAATATACTTTCATGTATTTCGTACAAGCTATTGATTTAAATTGGATTTAACAAATGATTTCATTGCATGAAACAGGCTACGCAAGCATTAGTTCCGCTATTGAAATTGAGTTGCCATGAGGAAATTTGGGTAGCTGCAATTTCAAGTGGGATTTATAAATCTAGCTCCTCGTGTTTTTTTCTTTTCCTCTAATTTTGTGAACTACTGGCATATGTTCTGTTTGGTTGTAGCCTTGCCAAAGATGTTACGTTCTGCTAAAGTGGCTGTTGAGAAAGGAATTGCTCAAGGTCTAAATGAAACATATGTGAAGCAGTTATCAGACTACATAGTACCAGCCTTGGTGGAAGCTTTGCATAAGGTTGGCTTCAACTTACATTATCTATGGAGTTAGTGTTAATCGTTCTTTGTTCAATTGTACTATATGTATGGGGTTCTATACAATTGTGGTATGGACTGTAAACTTGATCACTCTCATTGTTATCTCATTCAGGAGACTGACACAAAATTATGCCTGGGTGCGTTGCAAAAAGTGAACAAGTGCTTGAAGGTTTGTTATTTACCAAGGTTATTTAGTTCTTTGAATATCTGCATTTATGGTTCACATTCTCGTGGATACATACTTGGTAGGCATATAGCTATCTATTCACTGAACAGCTTATATGGGTAGGGACTTGTAGAATCAGGAGAACAATGTCGAGTCCAAGAATGATAAAAGAGCTATAGATGATTATCTGTCTTGCACGTCAAGGGCCTCAATATACCATTAAACATCTATGATTTTGCTGGCACTCCTTTGTGGATGTTCATTTATACCAGGAATCTTTCTCTTCTTTTTCCAGATAGCTGCCCCACTCCTGGATGAAGGTCAGGTGCGGAGCATTGTCGATGAGATAAAGAAGGTCCTCACTGATAGTTTGAATCGAAAACGAGAGCAAGCAGAAAGAACAAAATCTGAAGACTTTGATGCTGAGGAATCTGACTTTAACAATGAAGAATTTGAACTAGAAGAGGACATTTTTCACTACGTATGTATGACACAAGATTGAAGTACACAAACGAACGATAACTTCGAGTATCTTTGTTCTTATGCTTAGCATTTTAATCTAATTCTGTCTTATCAAATCTCCATATATCTCTGGATTAGGTTGGTGAAATATTGTGCATGCTGATCGAAACATTCAAGGCAGCCTTCTTACCTTTCTTTGATGAGTTGTCTTCATATCTAATGCCTATGCGGGTAGGTGCCTCCTCATTGTATTCAACGTGACTTCAGTAGAACGCACTTTTCTCATTTTGTTATATAACTAAAAAAAATTTCCTTTCATGCTTGTCTGTTAAGGGCAAGGATAAAACAGCTGAAGAAAGGAGGGTAGCAATTTGTATTTTTAATGATGTTGCAGAGCATTGCCATGAAGCAGCTCTAAAGTAGGTGTTTATATAGGTTTGTCTTGTTTGGATACTAGAATGGTGCAGTATTAGAAATAACTACTCCTTCCTGTTCAAACTAGGCACTATGACACATATGTTCCTTTTATTTTGGAAGCATGTAATGGTGAAAGCTCAGATGTTCGACAGGTTTGCTTATGTTAAAGGTGTCACCTTTTTCAGATAATTGACATCTTCTGCTTGATTCTCAAATTGTTATTGTTATTTTAGGGAGCTGCTTATGGACTTGCCATATGTGCAGAAAATGGTGGTTCTTTATTTAAATCTTTTGTTGGAGGTATGATATAGTTGATGGTGTTGGAAATGTTATATTTTAAGTAGTTTTTCCTACTTTTTTGACGGGATCAAGGGGTTAATAAAACTTTTAGGTTACCTGATATAAAGAACAACTTTATTTCAGAGGCTGTATCGCAGCTCAGTATAGCTGTAGGGCATCATAATGCTCTTCAAACTGAGAATGTAATGGCGTACAATAATGCTGTTACGGCACTGGGAAAGATATGCCAGTTTCATCGTGACAGTATTGACTCTTCCCAGGTATATTCTTTTGGGAACCTTTTATTTTTATTTTTGATAGGTATTTTTATATATTTTAACTTAGGATATGCTTGGGGTGGAATACTCGGATTTTGGTAAGATAATGGGTTTATGCTTAAAACTTCATTGAATCATTTGTAAACACTCAGAGAATTCGCCAATATCAGAAATAAAAGAAGATTAGGAGCTTTCTAGTTTGTCTGTTAGGAAGATTTATGATTGAAGAAGAAGAGCAAAAAGTGAGAGTGAAGAAGTTTCTGAAGCCTGCTTACCTTCTTGAACTGTTGATTTTATTTATATTTCTAGTCTCTGTGTGGCCCCAAAAGTTTGTAGTCCGTAATTTGTGTTAGTGAGGTTACCACCTCTTTTACAACACCCGAACAAGTAAACTTATGTTCTAGCAATCACTTATTTTATTGCTCTATGAATAAGTCTCTTATATAAGAACTTCACTTTACCTTAGGTGAGACTAGCTTCAGTTCTGACTTATGCTTGGCATATTTTTTAAAAAGTAAACATATGGTCTTTGCTCTTAGAAGATTTAAAGCTTCTCCAGTACCTTGTTATAACTTCAACAATTTTAATTTCTAAAGACTTTTCTCAGGTTGTCCCTGCTTGGTTGAATTGCCTGCCTATAAAAGCTGACTTAATAGAAGCGCAGGCTATACACGACCAACTCTGTTCGATGGTTGAAAGGTATTCGATCAGCTTGCTTTAACTTATCCTTTTCAGTGCATAATGATGTCAATTTTTTTCCTGACTAGATGGATGTAACAAAGATCCACTACCTTTTTGATTAGTTGCCATTGGTTCTGGACATAATGTTATATAAGTATTCTCTGCTATTTTAGACGACAACAATTACAGCTCAATTTAAACTAGTTGGAATGTGTTATATGAATCCGATATATATCCACTCTGCTTTTGTGGCCTCTAGAGTCTTTATGTTTAACCAGGTTTTCATTTTTCCTGCTTGCAGTTCAGCTGCAGAACTATTAAGCCCCAACAATCAGTACCTTCGAAAAATTGTTTCAGTTTTTGCTGAGGTTAGTTATTATTATACCTTCTCGGTCAGGTCAGCGCTTTGTAGCTAAAAAAAGAGTTTCAATTTTTATCTCAATTCCTGGTGTTGGATCCAGTACATCTGATGCAAAAGACTAAGATGTTTCGACCACATCCCCTTGTATCTTTGTCCTTCTGGGAGTCTCTCTCGACAACCTCTGGATTATCTTTGGCCTCACACTCGAGTAGTTGATTGATTTTCTACAATGGTGGTCTTAAAGTATTATAGCCTTATATCAAAGTAATATTCATCTCACTACCATTTTTTAATCCAAATTTGCTTCATATGTAGGTTTTATGTGCCGATGAGGAACTTGCTAGTGAAGAAACACGAAGCCGGATGATTAATCTGTTGAGGCAGCTCCAGGAAACACTACCACCTGCATCACTGGCTTCAATATGGTCTTCCTTGCAACCTCAGCAGCAAACAGCACTGAAATCAATTCTATCATCTTAAACTTGTTTCTTCCCAATGCAATGGAGCTTCTCAGCCTGTAGCTTCATGACTCATGAATTATCAAATATTTGATACTCAAATTCTTTCTCATATATATCGTTCATTTGAGCATTAGGACATGTGTCAGTCTACTATTGGTTTGGGTTAAAAGTACGTGAGCAATGGCGGTAGCCTTGCTTTTGAAGTGTGTGTACTAAAAATGAAAAGGAGCATCTGAGGTGTTGTCAAGGAGACGACGTGTCGAAGTTTTGATCCAGTTTTGTTGTTATTTGCATTGTCAGATTGTGAAAGCACAAGAACAACATCACAATTGATCAGGTTATACATTCACAGTATAAGTGGTAAGTGATGAAAATTGCTTGTGAACCATAGTTGGGATTTGTATGTTTGTCATATATGGTGATATTTGATGCCATGTTTTGCTTGAAGAAGAGTTGGTGACTAGACTCCACTCCACCCCTCTCCCAAAACTATCATACTTTCCCAAGTTTCATACTTAAATTATCTCCTGAACTAAACTTTTAGCCGTTATAAAAGCCAGGTGGATGAGTTATTTCATTCTCCATACGTCTCTAAGTAAGTGTTAACAAACACTTTGCCATTTGTCAAGCCAAAGTTTTTAAATAGTTCGGGGTTGAAAGAAACAAGACATAGTTTAAGTATGAAACTTGCAAAAACGTGATAACTAACCCTGAACCTTATACATTTGACCAACACGATGTTTGATTCCAACAAGTCACGAGGCTATATACTAGTTTCATTGCACGAACTGAGATGTAACGTCTTCCTAATGATCACCAACCAACTTCCACACCTAATTGTCAACTGACAAACATATAATGCGATATCTACTGCATTAAACTCACACCTCGATACCACTAGACTACAAGCCTTGGTTTTCTATCGCCTTTCTTACAAAAAGTAAATATTAAAATCACTGTCGTGGAATCATTGATATACCAACTAGTTGTGATTTTGAACTAACCTCAGTAAAAACTGAAATAACCTTTGGAAGGTGCAGATAGTTGGGACCCAATAGTTCTCTGTCTGATCTGTAAGTTAGAAGATTTGGTAAAACACATTAAAGACTAAAAGAAGTTAATACCTATTACCATCGCTTAGGTAGGAAAAGGGAACAACTGATAGTTGAGGTGATGATGAAAACTAATCGAACCTTTCAATCATTGAACAGAGCTGGTCTAGAACTGCTTTGGCTTTGTTCATGTCATCGTTTATCAGAAGACAATTCAGCCAAGCCGGAATAATCTACAAAAACACATGGAATGAGAGTATTGTGTAGGCTTAACAAGATTGGAGTAGCATCATTTCATCTTGGAATGGATCAAAATCTACATGTTTATGCATAACGCGATAGCTCTAAAAGGGTGTAAACAAAAGGAAAGAGGATTAGGAAAGGTTGCAAATCAACAAGCGGTAAAATGTAAGTGGACATTGATGGGGGTGGCCTCCATGGTGGATAAGATGAGAGAAGGGAGAGTGAGATGGTTCGGGAATGTGAAGAGGAGATGCAAGGATGCTCCAGTGAGGAGGTGTGAAAGGTTGGCTATCGCTGGTCTGAGGAGAGGTAGAGGTAGATCGAAGAAGTATTGGAAATGTGATTAGACCGGACATGAGACAACCAACAACTTATCAAGGACATGACCCTAGATAAGAAGATATGGAGATCATGAATTAGGGCAAGGTTAGGAGGTAGTCGTGCGTCATCATGATCATTGCTTGCGTCTAAGAGAAAAGGAAGATATAAACTATGGTACTTAGTTACAGCAGAAAGTAACTATCAGAACATGACCTTATTATCTAAGAAAAAGATCATAAAAGATAGACCTACTTTTGAGCTACTTCATCACAATGCTCCATGAAGGCATTAAATATACGAATACGTTGTGTTCTCTCTCCAGTTGTTTCATCCTTGCCCTTTGAGCAGGGGAAAAAAAGAACTATGAGAAACATATAAATAGAAAACAACCTATTTTAAGCTGAAATCTAACCGGAAACTCACCCTCATAGGCAATAGATCTGATGAAAGCTCATCATGGAAGGGCAAGAAAGCATCCTTGAATGTTTCGATCAATGTTATCAATATGTCAACAACCTGATAAAAAAAATGTTTATGTGATTTGATAAAAATCCAAGTGAAAGGTTTTATGAAGACAACATGGTGTCATTATGTCTGAACTTCATGTAAACGAATACGGTTATTTTACAAATGATTCATCTCTTGAACATACACTGCTGAAAATTTCTTCTTCTGGCTCTTTTTCGTAGCTCAGCAAGTCAGCTTCCTCTGCATCAAAGTCTTCTGATTTTTCTACGAGTTCTCCTTTTCTAAGTGAACTTTCTCTAATGACATGCTTTATCCAATCAATGATGCTACGAACGTGAGCTTCATTGAGAAGTGGTCTACATATCTGAAGCAAGACACAAAAAAGGACCATCTAGTGTTATTTCTTGCTTCGACAGCAATCATGAAACATTTCATAAGTTGGTTTAACAGTGATCTACAGAAAACATTTCATAAGTTCAAAAACAGAACACCGCCATCACAGGATGACACAGAAAACACGGATCAAAGTAAAGAAACGTCTTAGCATGACACACTTTTAGGCATTTATTCAATTCACTCAAAATAATTGTGCATATGTCTGTCTCAGGCTTCTGCATGAGATAACAATCAAAGTGTCACTATTGCTCTTTATTCAGATAAATGCAGCTCAATCATTAGAAGCAAAAAAACGTAAATAGTAATATGTTGAAGGCAACCGTATATAAAGCTTCCCCCAGAGCCAGTATTATCTCTTCAGACAACTGCTTAAAGTTTAACTGGATTCCATCTTGAGCAATCCCTTTCTCTTCCAAAAGTTTAGCAGAACGCAACAGGCATGACATTGCTTAACCACCATAAATTATACGAGGAATTGGATAAGTTAACGAAAAACAAAGAAAACCATATGAAATCATGAGTATTTTTACCAGAAATAGCATTCTCTCTGACATAATAATCCACAGAGAAATTCAGAAGGGGAATTAAAATTGAAGCAGCCTGTTACATGATTTAAGACATAAATATCACTAGTTAATATCGAATCCACTTAACATCGCGTGGAATAAAGCAAACGTACAAGTGATTGTACACGCTAACCTGGGAAATCCATGGGTAGAAGGCTTCCTGCAATGTCTGAGCAAATAAAACAAGGACATTACAGGCTGTGGATTTCCCATCTAGGAGGTCACTTCTTGTGATGCGTATCATTCCATCTCCTAACTTGACTTCATGTATACTGTAAAATGTGAAACTTAAGCAACAAATAACCACATACTCCCACCAAACTTAGTACTGGTTAGTATAGCAAAAGAAATTATATACATCTGGAAAAGAATTCGACAACAGGATGTGGCAAACTAATTGACACACTGTTGTCAAGGCGCACGACAATAGGATGTGACAAAACATGTTGAATGATTCGCCTTGCTTTATGGATGATTCAGTGTTGTGTGTAAGGCTCTAAGACATACTTTTCCTTACCGATGAGTGCAATCCTGAAGATGTGACACTATACAATTGACATTTCACTTTATCATATAAAAAAAACTCAATTTCTTTGACTGTATATTTGTTAGTCATGCTTATGATTATTAATCTCGGACTACACATACATATTTGTAGTTTTTCTCCATTTGTGCCTCTTTTCTTTAAAGCTGATGCTTTGTTTGCGCTAAAATCCCCTAAGGACCTTAGAGCCTTTTTGCACTTTGATAACACTGGTCTGACAGATATCAAGGCAATATATATCAGTGGGTCAAATTTTGATAATGTTTTGGCAGACATAGAAGACATGTCATGCCACTTTGAGCTATAGATTTAAACACAGACATGATGAATGGTAACAAGGGTCTAAGAGGTACTTATCAAAAGAGTGTTGAGAATGAAGAGTGCGGAGAAGCCAATTTGATTGCGGCTTATGAAGGAATATGATGAATGGGTTGGAAGACTTCAGCAGCAACAATACATTCAGAGTAGGGGGTAACAGCAGAATTAGCTTTTAGAATTACAGATAGTGTGAAAGGGACCAGTTGAGGATTACACTCGCTATCATTTATAGACTATCAAACCAACGAGAGATGCCTGTGCAGGTTAGAAAATTCGGAGAGCAAGACAACACTCAAATATCTATTTTGAACATAGTGTCACGTAGGTTTTTGTTGATTCAAGCTGCTTTCTACCCTAGATTGTATAGAAATGAAGTAAGAAACCAAATTGAGAAGAAGAAAATCCAAATGAATTTAAAAAATAACAGAAAAAGACAAACTTCAATCATAAAAGCTTACCTATTATCACATTCATCATCCAAGTCTTTATCTATCTCAAGCTGAGCATATTCAACCAAAGGTGGCATAACAGTACTCATGTAAGGAAGAAATTCCTTACCGATGCACTTACAAATTGAGTGGCATGCCTATGATGAAGTGAAAAAAGCATTGAGAGGCCAATCAAAAAGAAGTTGTGTTCCTGTAAAATGAAAAGGATTAACACATACCTTTAGAATGTGAATATTAGTATCAGACTCTTGTAATGACTTGAGCACTTCCATAACCTTTAACGACAAACAAAAAGATATTAAAATAAGTCGATAATGAGAAATGAATATGCTCACACCACCTAGAAAAGAAAGAGAGCGTCATAAAAAAGGCAGAACGCGACCAAAAAGAAACTAGTATGAGAAAAGATATCACAGTCATTAGTCATTGTTCCCAACTGTCCAGGAAGTATATTTTTCACCAAATCAATGAATACATGCATTTCTTACATACACTTTATCACTTAATTAACATATATTTTTCAACTCAAGTTATCACTTAATTTACATCGTATGCTTATGAGAAAGAATGTAAGTGCTCCTGTTGAAATATGATACAGTATCCATCATTATCCATAACATAAGCAAAAAATAGAACTTGAGTGGGAAAAACAATTCAAGTTGGTAATACATTAGAAAACTCAGCTATATCGATCAATGCCTCTATTGCTGCTTTCTGAACCATTTGATCATCATTCTGCATTTCAAATAACAGAAATGAGTAAGAAAAAATCCTCTAAAACTTGTTAGCAGTAATCTACCTTTTTAACACGGTGGCCTCTATATATGCATACCTGTAGAAGTACAAGCAGTTTGTTGAGTATTTGATCCAAATAAGGTACCAAAGTTTCTGGCATTTCAGGATCGAAGAATTGCATAAGAGCACAAGCTGCAGCTATCTATGAAAAGGCTAAAGAGAGTAAAACAAGTTAGTATGTATCATGAACTGAATGATGCAGTACTGACACATCTGCGCCTAATTTTTATACCATGGATTCTTCAAACTCTATTTAAGGGTCATTTCAGATACCTCCCGTGACATATTTTTCTGCAGTTATTTCCTCTCTAGTCTAATATATTACAGTCATTTAAGGCAAGAGCTTTATGTAGACCATAATATAGTCATAAGCTTAAATTTCAAGCAATGCGCTATGAAGGCTCCATAAGTTACGGCTATTACGCTACTAATTGTACAAAGATTCTTGAAGCACAAGTGGCTACTGAGGACCACTAATTCCACGAGATACATATCACCTCCACCAACAACAAATACCAGGTAACTATGTCCACCAAGGTTAGAATAATGGGAAGATATCACCTAGTGTTTTTGTCTCTGCTGAAATTTGAACCTGAGACCTCATAGTTATCAACCGACTTCGTTGACCACTAAGTCGCACCCTTGGGTATTTTTCTAGCACAATTAACTGTAGGTTTTATAGTCAAGAAACTTCTCAACAACCATAAAGGATAGAGAAGTCTAATTTTTAATCATAATCTATTTTTTTATTTATAGCTGTATTGTATTTTAGGAAGTCTGAAACACCCATAAAGGGTTCATTATTCACCTGCACCCGAGGAAAATCATCCATTGCTGCAACTATTACAGGAACTACTTGGTTATGGTATTTTTCTTGCCACTCCCAATAGAAGTCGTTCGACAACTGTTCGATTGTAACCATAGCGGCCCATCTGACTCAAGGATGAGGATCTTGGCAAGAATGCAAAACCGCATACACTATTTTCTCCAAATACTTTATCATCACCTATGGACAGATAAAAACAATGAGTTCCAGCTAATAGGCTAAGAAAATTAAACAGGTAGAGAGAGTTTTAACAAATGAGTAAACTATGAGCTAAGAAAAACCTCTTAAATGTTACACAATCATTGCAACATAATTATATGATAAATACACTAAACGAGACAGGTTTTGTACCTTCCAGCTTCCTTCAGCTATCTGATAAAATTCCCTGAGAGCTGCATGTCGCTTCTCCCACTCCGGGGAGTCAAAGTGAGCCTCCAGCTGCTCCATGGCAATAGAAGCAATAGTCTTTCCACCTAATGCAGCCGAGAACTGTTCTAAACACTTCTCACCAAAAGCGTAGTTCTCTGTTTCCCCTGTGTACTCATGTTCAGTGTCTGTGCTATACCTGCTAGGTTCATCCTCAATATCCAGTAACAACTTCAAAATCATTGCAAAACAATTGTTTGTAAAGAAGGGTAACTTCTTCATCATCCCCGGAGCCTTTTTCTTCGCCTCAACCAAAGTTAACACGAACTCAACTGCCAAGTGCTTTGTCTTCTCTTTCACACTCTTATCCTCAGCTATCTCAAACATGGCACTCACTACATCCACAAGCGGCCTTCTGAAGAACCTAGGCTCTTTCTTAGCCAACTCAATAAAAAGATTTAGCATGTTTTGTGCGGCATCATTTCTCACTGCGTCAGTCAGCTCCCTCAGCATAGCTGGCAATAGATTCTGAAACCACTCCCTATCATTTGAACTGGGGAGGTACAGAATGAATCTGACCGCAGTTGTCAGTACTGCGTCCCTCACTTGAGGATCAAGGGTATCATCATTCAGTGTATTTAGGAAAACTGGGAATGAGATCATTATATCAGGGACTAATGTTTGGCAAACGCCTTCAGAAAATCCAGAGAAGATTAAGAAAAAAGAGTCTCTTAACTTGTTTGAATTGGAATTAACACATTCGTGTAAGAAAGGCAACAATTCAGGCCAGCTATCAGATGGTAGAAATAGGTTTGAAAAGCTGTAGCATAAGTGCTTGATGATGGATTCTGATTCTTCGAGCCTTATACGAACAACAAGGATACACTTGATGGTGGATTGAGGTGATGAACTTAGATTGTTCCAGCACCCCTCACCATCACCAACAAGCAATTCATAAAGGAGTTTAGCACATTTTTCACGGAAATCAGAGTTTTGAGAAGAACTGAGAAAGTCAGAAAGCTTAAGAGCAAGGGAGTCAGGATCCTCGTGCTTCATCTTGTTCAACATTGAATCTTTTTCCCCTGACCTCTCCATGTGATCAGAAATGAATGTTTCAAATGGCTCGGATTCAGGTCCTAGAATCGCCTTCATCTGAGTCGACTCGCTAATATCCATGAAGAGCTTCTTTGGTCTTTTTTCCTTTCAATTTCCGAAAAAAGAGCCAAACTTGTTTTGGTTACTGGTACTTACCACTCTCTTCGTTAAGCATTTTGTTACAAGAATTGTTCAAACAAGTAGAGTTGACTCTAACAAGAGTATTTTTTTTATATATTAGAAGTCACAATACTGTTGACATGATGCCTGCTTCCTGTCTGATACAACACACTTCTACTTAATTTCTTCATACAACAACAACATATCCAGTGAAATCATCGACTCAAGTGCATCAAACTGACAAACTCAAGTAGAAGAAGAAGAAGAAAACAATGAATAAAGCATAACAGTCAATACAAAAAGCATTGTAAGGTCTACAAGAAATAAACAATACTAACAACAAAATAGTGTGATAAACGAAATACAATAAACAACATATGACTGAACTACAAGAACACGACCAGTATTGTGGCATACCCTTACAATACTCTACCCCTACTAACCTTCTACCCTTATACGCGACCTCCGCTCTTTTCTATCTAGAGTCATACCTTCAGTAATGTGAAGTTGCACCATGTGTTGTCTAATCACCTTTCTCCAGTACTTTTTCTGCCTATCTCTACCTCAACTGACATTTATATCCTCTAACTTTGGGTGTGCACAAATAGGTACTTAAACTTGTATAAAATTAAATAAATAAACACATTCGTCTTACGTGGAGTCCTACATGTCAATTTTGTGCCCTACATGGCGTTCTACATGTATTATGTCACATAGGACACGTGTGTCTACTTGTTCAATTTTATACAAGTTTAAGTATCTACGTGTGCACACCCAAAGTTGGAGGGTATAGATGTCAGCTGAAACCAGGTTAAAGGACATATTGGTTAAAATTTTCTTGCGTGTATATCGAGTTCAACAATATATGATATTATAAAATAATATCGATTATTAGAACAAAGCTTTGATAAACAATTACATATGAAGAATAAAACATATATTTCTCTAAATGATCAATGTGGATTATGAACCTACTAAGTGAACTATCAAATTTTAAATATGGAGATAGAAAGAAACATTTTTCATTCTTTAGTAGTGTTATGTTATATATATTCGGAAAAATCTTAATAGTTCGGTTGGTTGGTTACCTAAACTTTCACATATTTGATGAGGGTTCAATTCCTCGTAATTCCCTCCTCATTTCCCCTTTCCCTTATACACAATATCTATAATATGGAAGAAAATGAATGTGTATAATTTTCATGATGTGATCAATTAAGATAAAGCAATAAGTATTAATCTTCTTACCTTATTGATTGACCATTTCATGTGTAAATTGAAAGATATAAATAGCAATAGTTGATGTATAAATTTATGAAAATAGTGACCATTCAACTAAACAGATAATAATAAATTAAAATTGATTCATTCCTATAATAAATGGTCATTTGCTGCTGCCTCTCAAAGTGAGAGAGTCTTTCCATTATATAGAGAAAATAAAGATTACACATCCCTAAAGATCCGCCATTCCTATCCCTAAAGATCAGCTATTCTATCTCTACAAATCTGCCATTGAATCCATCTAAATCTGCCTAGCTATCCCTCCAAATCAGCTATTCTATCACAATATTTATTCATATGATTCTACAACAAATATATATGATCATGCTAATTTATATCACTATCTAATTACATTAATATATACAATCATTTAGTTGTCTATCATGCTAACATCCCCCCTCAAATTGATGCTGGTGGATCAAGAAGCATCAATTTGCCTACTAGAAACTGATGGCGTTGTCGTGCCATGGATTTTGTAAACGCATCAGCTATTTGAAGATCACTGGACACATGTGGAAGAGTAATGACTCATTTATCTACAGCTTCTCGTATATAATGACAATCCACTTCGATGTGTTTGGTCCTCTCATGAAAAACTGGATTAGTAGCAATCTGAATAGCACTTGTATTGTCAGCGTGGAGAGGAGTAGGATGAGATTGGGGAAATCCAATCTCAGCAAGTAATCCACGAAGCCATACAACCTCAGAGCAAGCAGTAGACATGGATCGATATTCAGCCTCTGTTGAAGATTTTGACACACGATCTTGCTTTTTACTCTTCCAAGATATCAATGACTATCCAAGAAACATGCACCAACCAGAGACTGAACGACGAGTATCAGAACATCCCGCCCAATCAGAATCACTAAAAGCAGTAAGACGAATAGGAGAACCAATTGGAAAGAACAATCCACGAGTAGATGTTCCTAGAAGGTACCGAATGATGCGACGAACAGCCACCAAGTGGAGATGACGAGGAGCTTGCATAAATTGACTAACTTGTTGAACTGCAAAAGAGATATCAGGCCGAGTAATAGTAAGGTAATTTAGACTTCCAACTAATTGTCGAAATATAGTTGGATCAGGAAGAAGATCGCCTTCCTCACGATGATACTTGACATTCAATTCCAGTGGAGTATCTACGGAGGAGGAAACTTGAAGACCAGCCAAAGAAATCAGATCCTGTGTATATTTGTGTTGGTTTAGAAATACACCTGAAGTAGCATTATGAACTTCCAAACCTAAAAAATAAATAAGAGTACCAAGATCTTTCATATGAAAAGAATCTTTAAGCTGCTGTTGGAGGCTAGTGATTAGTGAAGAATCA
>JAJOOO010080639.1:0-10819 GCA_029582685.1 Solanum piurae
ATGCCTCCACGAAGAGACGTTAGAGGTCGTCCTGCTAGGCGTAATGTGGAGGAGCAAGAGTTACCAAATGCACATGAAGTGCAACCTCAAGGGTGCTGAATTTAGAGAAGCAATTAGGATGCTGAGTCAAGCTATGACTAACCAGGTTGGGCAACAAAGAGGAGCTCGACAATAAGGGGTTGACACTTCAAAGATTCGTGAGTTCTTGAGGATGAATCCTCAAAGCTTCACTGGTTCGAGCACTACTGAGGATCCAAAGAACTTTATTGAGAAACTGAAGAAGGTATTTGATGTTATGCATGTGGTAGATACTGGGTGAGTTGAACTAGCTGCATATCAATTGAATAATGTTTCTAGGACTTGGATCGACCAGTGGAAAGGGTGTAGAGCTGATAATGCACCACATGCGAGTTGGGCCTGTTTTGAGGAAGCTTTCTTGGGGTGTTTCTTTTCCCGAGAATTGAAAGAGGCCAAGGTACGTGAATTCCTCACACTTAAGCAGGATTCTCTAAGTGTTCATGAGTATGGGTTGAAGTTCACCCAACTATCCCGTTATGCTCCGGAGATGGTTGGGGACATGAAGATTAGAATGAGCTTGTTTGTTGCTGGGCTGTCTCATTTGTTGAGTAAGGAAGGTAGGGCTGCAATGCTTATCGGGGACATGGACATATCAAGGTTGATGGTTTATGTGCAACAGGTTGAGGAAGAGAAGCTGAGGGACAAAAAAGAGTTCAGAAATAAGAAAGCTAAGACATGAAATGAGTCCGGGCAGCAGAAAGGTAATGTGAACCGTTCGTCCTTTCAGCAAAAGTAAAAGAGACATGCTCCATCATCTGCTAGTGCACGTGCACCCAGAAACAAAGGTTAGTACAATAGCCAGAATTCACAGAACTTCAGAGCTAGACCTGCACAGTCTTAGGGCAGTGCGGCACAAGAAGGTAACTGGGCTCCTGCATATGCTAGGTGTGGTAGAACCCACCAAGGTAAGTGTCGTGATGGACAAACATGTTACTTCAAGTGTGGACAAGAGTGTCACTTCATGAAAGAGTGCTCTAAGAACAGGCAAGGTAGTGGAAATCAGGGCAATATAGCCCAATCTTCATCAGTTGCTCCACTAGACAGGGATGCACCTAGAGGAACTACTTTCGGTACCCACGGAAGAGCAAACCATCTTTATGCAATCACTAATTGTCAAGATCAAAAGAACTCTCCAGATGTTGTCACTGGTATGATCAAAGTCTTTACTTTTGATGTTTATGTTTTGCTAGACCTAGGAGCAAGTTTATCTTTTGTAACCCCTTATGTTGCAAATAAGTTTTATGTTCTTCCTGAGAAACTCTGTGAACCCTTTTGTGTTTCTACACCTGTTGGGGAATCTATCCTAGTTGATCGAGTTTATCGTGATTATGTCATTTCCATCAATCACAAAGACGCCATGACTGATTTAATTGAGTTAGACACGGTAGATTTCGATGTCATTCTAGGTATGGATTGGCTTCATGCCTGTTATGCCTCCATTGATTGTAGGACTCGAGTTGTCAAGTTTCAGATTCCTAATGAGCTAGTCTTAGAGTGGAAAAATAGTTCAGCAGTGCCTAAAGGTCGTTTCATTTCGTACCTCAAGGCAAGCAAATTAGTTTCCAAGGGTTGTGTCTATCACTTAGTCTGAGTTAATGACTCAAGTGCTGAATACCTCCATATAGTCAGTTCAGTAGTAAAATAATTTCCAGAAGTCTTTCCTGATGATCTACCCGGAGTCCCTCCTTAGAGAGAGATAGACTTCGGTATAGATGTTCTTCCAGATACTCGTCATATCTCTGTTCCGCCATATAGAATGGCACCAACAGAGTTGAAAGAGCTTAAAGAGCAGTTAAAAGATCTCCTAGATAAGGTTTTTATTCGACCAAATGTCTCACCTTGGGGCGCTCCAGTCTTATTTGTGAGAAAGAAAGATGGTTCCCTTAGGATGCGTATTGATTACCGTCAGTTGAACAAAGTTACCTTCAAGAACAAGTATCCTTTTCCGAGAATTGATGATCTCTTCAATCAACTTCAGAGTGCCACTTATTTTTCGAAAATAGACCTTAGATTTGGCTACCATCAGTTGAAAGTAAGGGAATGTGATATTCCAAAGACATCATTCAGGACCCGTTATGGTCATTATGAGTTTTTGGTCATGTCCTTTGGTTTGACCAATGCACCTGCAACATTCATGGACCTTATGAATAGAGTATTCAAACCTTATTTAGATATGTTTGTTATCGTATTCATTGATGACATACTAATCTATACAAGGAATGAAGAAGATCATGCTAGTCACCTCTGAATAGTTTTGGCTTGAATCTGTGGCATTCTTAGGCCACATTGTGTCTGGAGAGGGAATTAAAGTTGATACTCAGAAAATTGAGGCAGTGCAGAATTGGCCTAGACCCACGCCTCCAACTGATATTAGGAGTTTCTTGGGTTTGGCTAGCTATTATAGAAGGTTTGTAGAAGGGTTCTCATCCATTTCGTCTCCTTTGACCAAGTTGACTCAGAAAACAGTGAAATTTCAATGGTCTGAAGCTTGTGAGAAAAACTTTTAGGAATTGAAGAAGAGGTTGACTACATCCCCAGTTTTGACCTTACCAGAAGGTACTCAAGGTTTTATGGTGTATTGTGATGCATCTAGAGTTGGTTTGGATTGTGTATTAATGCAAAATGGCAAAGTTATAGCTTATGCCTCCAGACAGGTGAAAGGTTATGAAAAGAATTACCCAACCCATGACTTAGAATTGGTTGCTGTAGTATTTGCCTTGAAAATATGGCGTCATTATTTGTATGGTGTTCATGTTGATGTATTCACTGATCACAAGAGCCTTCAATATGTGTTCACTCAGAAAGATCTTAATCTCAGACAAATGAGGTGGTTAGAGTTACTCAAGGATTTTGACATGAGTATTCTTTACCACCCAGATAAGGCTAATGTTGTTGCTGATGCATTGAGCAGGTTGTCTGTGGGTAGTATCGCCCATGTTGAAAAAGAAAAGAGAGAGTTGACAAAAGATGTGCATAGACTTGCATGCTTAGGAGTCCGACTAATGGATTCCACAGAAAGAAGAATACTGGTAATGAATGGGACTGAATCTTCATTAGTGTTAGAAGTAAAAAAGAAGCAAGACCAAGACCCAATTTTGCTTGAATTGAAGGCAAATATTCATAAGCAAAAAGTATTAGCTTTTGAACAAGGGGGATATGGTATGTTGAGATATCAAGGAAGGTTGTGTGTACCTATGGTGGATGGACTTCAAGAGAGGATCATGGAGGAAGCTCATAGCTCCAGATATTTCATTCATTCGGGTTCCACAAAGATGTATCGTTATTTAAGAGAAGTTTATTGGTGGAGTAGCATGAAGAAGGGCATTGCAGAGTTTGTTGCTAGGTGTTCGAATTGCCAACAAGTTAAAGTGGAGCATCAAAGGCCCGGTGGGTTGGCTCAGAATATAGAACTTCCTAAATGGAAGTGGGAGATGATTAATATGGACTTCATCACAGGGTTACCAAGGTCTTACAGGCAGCATGATTCTATTTGGGTGATTGTCGATAGAATGACGAAATCAGCCCACTTTTTGCCGGTAAAGACTACCGATTCAGCAGAAGGTTATGCTAAGATATATATTCAAGAAGTGGTAAGACTTCATGGGGTTTCGGTCTCCATTATTTCAGACAGAGGTGCACAATTTATTGCACAATTTTGGAAGTCATTCTAGAAAGGCTTCAGTTCAAAGGTGAACTTGAGTACTGCTTTTCATCATCAGACAGATGGTCAAGCAGAGCGCATAATTCAGACCTTAGAGGATATGTTGAGGGCCTGTGTGACTGATTTCAAAGGTAATTGGGATGATCACCTACCCCTTATTGAATTTGCCTACAATAATAGTTACCACTCTAGCATCCAGATGACTCTATATAAAACTCTTTATGGGAGAAGATGCAGATCCCCTATTGGATGGTTTGAAGTTAGTGAAGCAGGATTGATAGGACCAGATTTAGTCCATAAAGCTATGAAGAAGGTGAAAGTGATTCAAGAGAGGTTGAAAATGACACAGAGTCGTCAGAAATCCTACAATGATGTTAGGAGAAGGGCGTTAGAGTTAAAAGTAGATGATTGGGAATATCTAAAAGTTTCACCCATGAAGGGTGTTATGAGGTTTGGTAAGAAGGGGAAACTTAGTCCCAGGCATATTGGACGTTATCGAATATCCAAGAGAATCGGCAATGTAGCTTATGAGTTAGAGCTACCACAAGAGTTAGCCGCGGTTCATCCGGTATTTCACATATCTATGTTAAGGAAGTGCATGGGTGATCCGTCATTGATCATACTAACTGAAGATATTGTGATCAAGGATAGCCTATCTTATGAAGAGATTTCGATTCGGATTCTAGATCGCCAAGTTCGCAAGTTGAGGACTAAGGAAGTAACATCAATCAAAGTCTTTTGGAGGAACCAATTTGTTGAGGAAGCTACTTAGGAAGGCGAAAATGATATGGAGAAAAGATATCCACATCTCTTTGAGTCCGTAGAAAATGCAGACCAAGATATTAGTTCTCTTTAAATTATGAGTGATCATGTTGTTTGTTTGCATTTACTTGTTGGGTGTTTGAATGTGATGTTACACCCTGAGACTAGTAAGAATAATCTTATTCGAGGATGAATGTTCCCAAGGGGGAGATATTGTAACATCTCGCAATTTAAAATAACTAGGAAGAAGCTAATAATTGGAAATAGTCATTTTTGGAAATAAGGAAAATCTGGAAAATTTGTTCAAGTTAGGAAAAATTGAGTTTTGGTCAACTTCAAACGGCCATAACTCCTAGCTCATGATGAGTTAGGTGTACTTCTAGATATGGTTGGAAAGATCTTGAAATGATCTTTCCAACTCCATCGAGTTTACGCGATTCTGAGTTCGTATGAGTATGTTATGCTCTTTGGAATTTGGGCTGTTGAATTAAGGAAAGTCTAATCCGGATTTTGGAAGGGTAATTTAGTCTTTTCCTTACCTTATTATTCTAATTTTCTTTTAGGAGTTTAATTGGGGTAAATTCAAATTTTAGTCAGTTTTAGAAAAATTAATTTCACTCTAGGGCTTGGAGAAGAGGAGAAAAGAGGAGAAATGAGAAGAACGTCCAAGATTCGTCGATTTCGTCAAGGGTAGCTTGTGGATTTCATCGGGGATGATCCCTAAAAGGTATGTGAGATTACATAGCGTTGGGTTAGTTCACCCACACGCCAATAATGATTCAATTCAACGAAATATGTGTGATTTGAAAGTAAATCCTTTGAGTTCTTGATGAAATTCGTTTGAATTCTTGTGGGTTGTTTTGTTGAAGTTTCTTGCAATTTGATTCATGCTTTCGGGTGTAATTTTGGTTTGAATCTATCATGTATTGAGGGTATAAATGATCCTAAGTGTTTGGGGAAAGAACCATTGAAGTTTAGAGTTGAAAAATGGAGAAGAAAAGTCGTCAAACACCTGGGGAAAGGAGTGGGGGTTTGCGCTAGGCAGCGCGCCCCAAAGCAGTCCCTAAATGTGGGGCTCTGGGGCGACGCGCCAGCCAGAGCGCCCCAAATTGTTCTCTGAATGTTGAGGGCTGGCGCCCCGCGCCTCTCAGAGCGCCAGGGACGCCATTTCTTCCTATTCTTCCTCCATCATTTCGTACTTGTTCCTTAGCAATGTACCTATGTTTTCTAGTTGATTCCAACACTCTAAGGTACATCTAAACATCATGAAATCATCAATAAAAATGAGATCATGAACCATGAATCCATAATCCAATTCAAGGAAAGTTAGGATCAAAGTCAAGAGAAGTTAAGAGTCAAGTCTAGAAGTTAAGAAGCTAGTCAAAACAACGTTTTTAAAGTTTTCAAAAGTCTTTTAACTAACGTTTTAACTTTGTTTTAAGACTTAAGTTTCAAGTTGAGCAAAGATTAAAGAGTTGAGTTCATTTCTCAACAACTATAAGGTAACTAAGTATTCCCAAAGAGTTCATAATTTTTTTTTTTTTCATTTGAGCATGAAAAAGGGAACATCGATTCCAAGAGAGATTTTAAGCTAAGTTTTGAGTAATTATCTCAAACCAAAGAAATAAGTTTTTTTTAAAAACATATATGAGCTAAGTATATTTTGAGAGTAGTATTGAGCACCGATATGGGGACGCGAGTTCATATTAACTCAAGTCACCATAAACCATGTAGCCATCATAGGTATTAAAAGATCATACTTTTTAGATGACTCCTTAAGATGCTTTTAGCATAGACTAGTGGATCCACTTAGTGAGTTAAGTTCTATACCCTCGGTAAGGTATAAGACGGTCCATGACAGCATGAGGTAAAATGTTATACCATCACTTAGGCTCATAGTGGTGGTTATCGATTAGAGAATCTCCCACAGAAACTATATTACTTTGTTATATGAGTAAAGTTGAGTTTGTTATTGCATTTTATTTAACGAACTAAGTTGCTTTTACTGTCTTATAAAACTTTTCATATAATTATATTGGTAGTTATTGGTTAGAGAATCTCCCACAGAAACTATATTACTTTGTTATATGAGTAAAGTTGAGTTTGTTATTGCATTTTCTTTAACGAACTAAGTTGCTTTTACTGTCTTATAAAACTTTTCATATAATGCATGTGTTTCATTGCTTTATTATGAGTTGAGTTATTCATGAGTTGAGAAGAGCCAAGGTAAGTGTTTCTTTCAGAATCTTTCCAAGCCTATGTTATGTTTAGCATTCCAATTCGCATACTCATACATTCAATGTACTGATGCCAGTTGGCATGCATCGTCTTATGATGCAGACGCAGGTAATCAGGATCAACATCCAGCGCCCCGTTGATCAAGTTGAGCACTCCAGAGTCAGTGGGTGAGCCTCTTTGCATTCCGGAGGACTTTTTTTTATTGCTTTCAATTTTATTATCAGTTCATTAGGATGTTGTGGGGTTTGTCCCAACATCTATCTCAGTTGTTTTAGAGGCTTCATACATAGTCAAACAGTTAGTTATGATTCTTCCATCTTTGTATTTCAGATGTTTTGCTATGAGATTTGAGTAGCCATTTCGGCTAGTTTGAATGTTTTCTTTAATGACATTCTAATTTTTTCATAAGTTCTTTATTTGGGTTATATTTCTTGTGTTTAAGTATTCCGCTGAGTAAGTAAGCCAGACCAAGGATTTGCTTGGGGCCAACAATGGTTCTTGAGTGCCGGCCACGTCCAGGGTATAGGCTCGGGGAGTGACAAGTTGAAAAATCATCTAAGGGAATGGGTTTACGGCTTAGGACAAGTCAGCATGGCAGTAACTCTATCTAACAGACTAGAGATCCCAAGAGCTAGATTCAAGGAGAAAAACAAAGTTGTGACTGACGGTTTGACATTGTCAATCAACTCAATCTATTCTCATGATGAAGACAATGTTCAGGAACAATGTTAAGACTTTAAGGCTTGTTAATGAGTTAATAAAGCTTAAAGTTTTTAATGATTTGCTAAGTTTGGCAGATTTGACCAAATAGTGTATTTACGAGATAACACGGTTAGAAATCACCTATGTGAGTGTGAAGTGTAAGTCGCTTCCAAGAGAATGTTTTGTCAAAAGCCTATTCTCTATACACTCATGAAACCAGGTGGTGTTCATGGCTGAAACGAACACAACCGTAAGAACCATAAACGGTAAAGGGTTAATTGTGTGACATATGGTTGTCTAGGTATACACCAAAGCTCGACGGTTCAAAGATATCGCATCTATCGATTGATCGAGTATATCCGACATATGTTCACTAAGTCCAAGGGGAAACCTACTTATCCAGATGCAATTGATCCTTGCTTGTAAAGTACACACTCGTCCGTGCATTCCTTATGTTATAACCATTCCCCATTCATGTGGGGGATTGTTGGGTATATAACAAGAGTTAATGGGAAACAGAGGGAAGATGAAAAGAGAGGAACTTGAAAAGTTGAAAAGTCCTCTAATGCTTTAGTAAAAAAGGCATTTGTCCCTCATTGGCGGTGGAAAGAAAAATAGAAGAGTTTAAATAGAGAAACACTTCTATTAATTGTTAAAAGGGTTGGAAAAAGGGACCCCCTTCGCGTCGTCGTCGTCGCTCGCTCGACTTCGGCTTTGGAAAATAATCGATCGAAAGATTATTTTTGGACAAAGTTTGTTTTAATTAATTATTTATTTAATTAATTAAATAAAATTAAATGGCCAAAATATTTCAATTAATTAGTTAATTAACCGAAACCTTCCGACCCGATTCGGATCCGCGTGACCCGTTTTATTTAAATTACTTTTCCGTGTTATTTGAATTTCCCGTCATTGGAGATGACTGTTCTGAGCAATTTTCAGGAACATCCATGACCACTTGAAAGGTTGCAAACTTTCTAAAATGGTCGTGTGGTTTCTGAAAGGTTGCAACCTTTCGGAACCAGTTCCTCTTGTCTATAAATACATATTATTCTTCAGACTTTTTACTTACGAAATTTCTGAATTCTTTTTCTCCTTTTGCACAAATATTTTTGTGTACTTTACTGTTGTTGAGTGGTTCGCTGACACCATAGTTTTTGGTATCAATACACTGGTGATTGAAATCATTCTATCCTGGGAGGACATATTCCAAATCAAACCTCGGATACTAGAGGGAAATAATTTCCTTAAGGGGACACTGTGCATTTAGTGGGCTTGATCGTCTTCCTATTCTATTTTTCCAGATTCTGGTATGTTTTACGGATTTTAGTTTGTGAATTAATTTATGTTCTTCTATTATTCTATTTTTCACTGATTCATTAAACTTTGATAACTTCGTGTTTCTGCAAAGTTTGTTGGAATCAATAAGATTATTTAAACACAGGCTGCTAACACCCCATAACCCAATCTCCCCCCCGGTTGTGACTAGAACAGTACCTTAAGAACAAAAATGGGTTCTTGATTTCCATTGAAATTGACATTTCCATGGTGAAATGAATGAGCATTTAAGTTGTTCAACTCTAGAGGAAAAATGGGTTCTTGATTTTCATTGAACTTGACAATTTTGAACACTGAAATGCATACAGAGCTAAAAATGGAGTCTTGACACTAAAGGGATCTACTGCAGAGCTAAAAATGGAGTCTTCATTAAAGGGATCTAATGCAGAGCTAAAAATGGAGTCTTGAGACTAAAAGGGCCTCTGCAAAAATGGATTCTTGATTTGGTTGGGTGTAACCATGGATGAATGGGAAACAAGAAAGTCCAAAGTGCAGAGCTAAAAATGGAGTTTTGAGACTAAACGGGCCTGCAAAAATGGATTCTTGATTTGGTTGGGTGTCAATATTGATGCGTGGGAAACTAGAAAGTTCAAAATGCAGAGCTAAAAATGGAGTCTTGACACAAAAGGGATTTACTAGAGAGCAACAAATGGATTCTTGATTTGGTTGGGTGTCACCAAACTACAAAGTTCAAAATGCAGAATTAAAAATTAAGTCTTTACACTAAAGGGATCTACTGGAAACCTAGAAAAAATGGATTCTTGATTTGGTTGGGGTGTCACCATTGATGAATGGAAACAAGAAAGTTCATTAAAAATGGAGTTTTTTTTTTATTATTTGGATTTTCATATGACAAAAGTAGAGTCTTTTCTTAATTGATGATTAAATCTTGAAATGTAAAAGATCCAAAAGACATTTTCCTTTCTGTCTATAAAGGTTTTAACAAGATCACTATCAACACAAGAATCTTCAGATCTACCAATGAATTATCATCAATTGACAAACAAAAACTTTGACCACAAAACTATAAAATCAACAACAACTCAAAAACAAACTCAATTTATCGAACTTCCTCATCACCATCACTATCCTTTTTTTCACTCTTCACCACTAATTTCAGGAAATCAGGTGGGAATTGGGTTATGGGGCGGGTTATTAGTTTATGGGTTAAAAGTAATGGTTAAACGGGTAGTTGCTTAGGATTTAGACACGTGTACATAATGAAGGGCAATTAGTGAGAGGGACATGTGTGTACCGATAATTAGACGGCAAGAGTTGATATAGACGAAAAGTATAACGGAGGATATAGACATATCATTTATCAAAGTTTGGGAATATATTTGTTCTTTTTCACTATTATAATAGTTAGGGGCAGTATGGGACCACAATGGTCAATATTTTTATTCATTGCCAAGATGTAACTAATTCTTTTAAAGGAAAAGAAAAGATAAAATATATTTCAATAACCATTTATACTCATATTTTGGAAAAATATAATTGGCAAGACAGATTTTTGACACGAAATGACACGAGCAACAAAAGTCAAAGTATTTTCATAATTTCGGTGAAAAGTTAAGGGTATTTGGATAAATTCATTTATTTCGTGTACCTAAATTACCCTCAAAAGTAAAACCACTTTTAATATTGTGACACGTGGAAAGTTTGGGTCCATTTTAGAAAATGATTTTCTCTCTCTTCTTAAACGTTTTTTTCCTCTTTCCAACTTTTTTTTTACTTCTTTTTCTTTGACTTTTCTTTTCAAATTAATGTTTCAAATTTCTCTACTTCCATACTTGTATAATTTTATTCATAGAAAATATAAAAATATGAAATCCAAAAAGAAAATATTCATTCAATTTCTAACATTTTAAAATTAATTATTTATATTACTAAAAATAGTTAGATAAAATTATTTATTAATTTACAAAATATAATTAATTACAATTTCTTTTTATTATAACATTTTTTTTCTTTTTGTAAGTGTAAATAAAATTTATAAATTTTAAATTACATAAGTTTTTATACTAATTTCATGAAATT
>JAJOOO010080643.1:0-37806 GCA_029582685.1 Solanum piurae
TACACACTCACACACACATACACACACTATTTATCTTACATAACTTACAAAAGTTCATTCGACACTTTCCTCCACCCGTACATCTGAATCCGACTCGTTTAATTAATTCTTCAAATGAGTCCTCTTGAAAATCTATGATTCAAGGGGAGTGCTCCCCAATTCTTTTTTTTTCATAAATAAAAATAAAAATAAAATTTATGCCGATATTAATCAAATAATATTTAATCAACTCCTTATGTATTTAAAAAATTAGAACTATAACTTACCATCTCTCTTGTAATCGTTCCAACACTCTTTGCACTCCCGGTGTGCAACAACCACCCTTAAAACTGCCTCTAGCATTTTTGGCTTGTTCAGACATTGCCTTGAATTTATCCGTGTTCCAATAATGGTGCAATTCCTCAAAGTCATGAGACAACATTAATGTGGAACGTTGATCACTATCCCAGACTTTCTTTAGCCAGCTAGACAATCTCGTGGATGCCCTCTTCTCAATTGTGGTTGCACTGATCATATTGTACCTCGGTTCCCAAGTACACTGTCTGAAAAAAATGAATATCGTTAGATAATTAATAAAGTAAAGTATAACAAAAATATTAAACTTAACTTAAAAAATATATAACTAAACATAAATATACCTTAAATTCATTAAACATCGTTTGGCATATACTATTTGGGATCTCACCCCATGAGTGATATGCCTACATTAAAAACCTCATAACACACTCTTTTAGAGCTCTGGCAGCATCCTTCAAAGGATTTCACCTGCAAGACACGTAATAAACATTTTAGTTCATGAATATTATATTAATGTATAATAAATAAATAAAATAAAAACTAATAGATAACAAAACAAATTTATGATGATCTATCAAACTCAATCATGACTCTACCAAGTATGTCCCTCTGTCCAGGCGCTAGAGCATGCGTCACATCTGGTTTAGCAACAGGTGGAGGTGGAGGTGATACTCCTGGATGCACATAATACTGAGTCAATGGAGGAGTACCAACCCTAGCATCTGACTCACTACTAGAATCTCTAATCATCATAGCAGATACCATCAACATTACCTCGTATGCAGATACCACTATTATTTATTTTCATATACCTAGAATTTCTTCAGTTTGAAACTTAAAACTATTGAAACAATACTTATTCATTGTCTGAATTTGGGATTCAGGTCCAAGTACAACTTTTCTCACTAATTGCAAAAAATAAAATTTAGTATAAAATAAGTATATTATTAAATATTTATTGATTCAATATAAGCTTGCACACTTATATATTCTTTTAGCCATTTGAACATCTCGTATAGATGACTTCACTACCCCATGTATTTGCGAACAAGCTGATAATTGTATATTCAGATGTTTCATTAGTTAATAAACACTTATTAGTTTGTAATTTGATAACATACTTTAACATTTACTTGAGATATGGCTGAATCACTGGACAGTTAAACAAAATGTGTGTCACAACTGATTGTATTTCCATACTAGTGAAACGTCGCTTTCCACGCTTTTTAGATTCTCGATCATTTTGATTGAAAATTGATATTAGTGGAAACAAAGGATCAATAATACCTTCATTGTTGCAATTAGGCTTGTTTCTCCTACATGGCACTTCATTCCTAAAGTAATAAGAATAAAAATCATCAGTTTCTTTCGCAATATGACCTTGAACAATTGATCCTTTGATTTTTTCCCTTTACTTAATTATTTGTTTGGAACTGCCAAATTTATGTATGTATATATCTATATATGTTAGCTACTTATAAGAAAAAATAACTTAGTGAATATAAAACAAAAAATTATCTCTCAAATGGATACATCTATCTTGTTTGAATTGGACCTTCAAGGCGGGCCTCTTGTACAAGGTGAGCTGGAAGATGCTTCATCATATCAAAGAAAACATATGGAAAGATCTTTTCCAACTTAGTAGTAATAACATGAATATTTTTCTCCATCCTATCTAAACTAGTGTCCAACAACTTTCCTGAACACAAATCTTAAAAAAAAAAAAAACTTATCTTTGTGATTGGTTTCTACATCCTTTCAGGTAGATGGCTAAAGGCTATAGGAATTATAGTTTCCATGAATACATTACAATCATGACTTTTCATACTTATCATTTTTTCTTATTCATATCTTTCCGCTTTCCTAAATTCGAAGAATAGCCCTTTGACATCCTCAATTTTTTAATCCACTTAAAATTTTCATGTTTATTATCCAATTATGTGAATGAAAAACTAGCTTTGAGCTTAACTATTTTACCATTTTATAATTTCTGCAGCCACAACTCTCTTCTCCTATAATATTACTTTATGTCCATTCTAGCTTTTGGATTGTCTTTTATCTTACCCTGAACATCCATCATTGTGTTAAACAAATTGTCAAAATAAATTTTTGCAATGTGCATCACATTTATGTCATAGCAGATTATCCTTCCAATATGGAAACTCCTAAAATATGCTCTATTTGATCCAATTATGTTCAACACCATATCCAGGAGGTCTGGAAGGTCAAGCTTCTGTAACTTTAGGCAATAGAGAAACTCTTTCCCAAATTTGGTGCCCTATGAGCAATGTAGATGGGGTAATTTTCAATCTTATTTTTTGTGAATGCATTTTTCATCTTTCTAAACTCATGGTCCATTGACAAGAACATACGACGACAATCAAACTATGTATTTTTTTAGCCATGCTTTAAAGTAATGCCTTACTATTTTCCCTGCAGTGCGAACAAGCTAGCTTTCTGGCTGTCATCCAACTAGACAACATCCCAATGCAAGAAAATTATTAATAGTCCACATTAAAGCAGCACACATAAAAAAATTCTTCTTAATTGATGTATCATAAGTCACTACGCCTTCGAACCACAATTGTTTGAGCTCATCTATCAATAATTGTAGATAGACACCAATCAAACTTTTTGGATTACAAGGATCTAAAATGTAGGGACTTGTCATGCACATTTCAGGAGGAAGATTATACAGAGTAAAATATACAAGTTAATTGGAATAAGGTGAGGAAGTATTAAAGAATGTTGTGAAGCCATCTGCACACAACCCCAATCTAACATTTCTTGGTTCACTTGCAAAATCACGATATATGTTATCAAAATACTTCAATGCTTCTCCATCAGTTGGATGAGACAAAACACCGATGACCTTCTATATTCACGATGCTATTTCATATGTAGGGCATACCTTATCGATGAATACAACCTCTTTAAACTTGGAATACGAGGTAAATATGTAACACCTCGGACTTCGAAAGAGCTAAAATGAGATTAGTTCAAGTTACTCTTTAATTGTGATTTTTGGGTCAACTTCAAACAATCATAACTTTTATCACATAATGAGTTAGGTGGCCCATGATGTATCAAATCAATGGTCTTTGAGTCCACTTTCTAACGCCGTTGAGTTTGATAAATTATGAGTTTAGATGAAGGAAGTATGCCCATTTGAGTGTAGCCTCTTTAGTTAAGGCATTTCATCTGTTTTAATGAAAGGTATTTTGGTCTTTTCCTTACCCCAAAAGACCTACCCACGTTTTACCCACCAAAGTTAAGGGTACTAATCAGACTAAGTCATTTAGACATTCCAAAATCATTTAGGAATTTTAGAGAAAATTCAAGAGAAGAAAAGAGGAGGGTGTCAAGCGTTCTTTCAAGAACTTGGGGATTTCTCCAAGAACAAGTGTTCTTCAAGGTATGTAAGCTTTCATTGTATTGGATTTGTTCGCCCTCAAGCCAATCATGTAAATTCATCCTTGGATTCGTCATTTAAGTTGGTTGATTTGAATTCTTGAGGTTTTGCTTCATTTTTTAACAATGGAGTTTGTTGAGTTCTTGAGGTGAGGGTCTTGTAAATGAGTATGGTTATTGATAGATTTTTGTGTAGGTTTTCATTGAAATGGTGTTTGGTTTATGAATCTAAGAGAATTTGAAGGAAATCATTCGATTCTAAATGAGTTAAGCCTTGAATTTGAGAAAGAAAGTTCGTCAAAAGTTTTGGGTTTGGGGTGGGGTATCGCGACCCCAAGGCGCCAGGAGATCTGGCTCCCTGCGCCTGCATTGTTCCCCATTTGAGCCCCAGTAAAGTGAGGCTAGACGCAGCGCGCCACCGATGTGCCAGGGGAGTCAGGCAACTTTCCTTTCCGTTCTTGTTTCTGTACTTCTTCCTTTGAGTCGAGCTTTCGTTCTCTTCTTAATACTATCTAAACCTTCAGTAATCACTGAGAGATCCTATATATATCCTAATCATAACTCTTAAATCTTCATTTCAAATTAAAGTAAAGATTAAGAGTAAAGTTTGAGAGACCTTTTTGAGTCATTTTGAGAAGTCTTTTACAATTTTCTAGAACTTGAATTAGGACTTGAGTAAATGATTATGAGTATGAGAATGATGAGAGTTGTCTTTCACGTTTCAAAATGAGTATAAGGGAACTAAGTATTCCCAAGTGTAAACACTTTTATATTTAAAACGAGAGGAAACCTTGATTTTTAAATGAGTTTATAAGGAGTTCTTGAGCATTATCTCATTTATGAGAATCTTTTGAGTAAAAATCTCAAGTTGAGGATGAGTTATTATTTTATACATTTGAGCATGAGTTATATATATTATTGAGAGTAGTATTGAGCACCGATATGGGGATGAGTTCAGATAACTCACATTCCTCATAAACCATATAGCCAACATGGGTAAAGGATCATACTTTTTAGATGATTCCTCATTGCTTTTAAGCATAACTTAGTGGACCTACTTAGTTGAGGAGTTCTATACCCCGGCAAGGTATAACACAGTTCTGGAAGCGTGGGTGAGATGATGTATTATCACGTAGCTCATAGTGATGGTTGTCGGTTAGAGAATCTCCCAAATAAGAGTAAATAGTCCACTATTGTATTTTTATACATTTTGAGTTATTGTTTACTATTTTAAAGCTTTATATCTATTGCATCTTATTATCATTGCTTTCCTATTGAGTTGAGTTGAGTTGAGTTGAGTATGTCTTCCCTTTTTATCAGTTCAAATATATGGTTATTTTTCAGTATTCCACTTACATGTTCGTACATTCAATGTACTGATGTCATTCCACCTGTATCTTTTCATGATACAGATACATGTGTTAATAGTCATCAACATGTGCTCTATTGATACCATTGCATTTCCAGCTAGCTTTGGTAAGCCTCTTTGCTTTTTGGAGGGCTTCACATTATGGGTTTTTTTTGTTAGGAGGTCGTGGGTCTTGTCCCGACTTCCCTCACAGTATTTAGAGGCTTTATAGACAGTAGTATTTAATGAGTCTTTTTCTCGTTTCCCTTGTTGATGTTTTAAAGACTTTGAGTTGAACACTTATGTTCATTTGAGTATTTCTGATCGTTTGAGTTAAGCTATTTTTATTAATGAGTCATTATGAGTTGAGTTTCATATTTGACTTTCCTATATTGTTGATTAAGTCTTTCGTCGAGTATTGAGCCAGACCAAGGATTTTCTTGGGCACCAGCGATGGTTCTCGAGTGCCGGCCACACCCAGGGTGTAGACTTGTAACACCTCAAAATCTAGTAGGCTAAGCAAGTGACCAAGTGAGAGGTCACAAGCCACATACTGAGCCTGGGCCCCCTTCACGAAGGTCCAGATGAGCCGTGAAGGGCACCACGAGGCGTGGTGTAGCTCGTGAAGGCTCACACTGTTGAACCAAAGAGGGATCTCCTCTCATGAGCACCTACACGACTCGTTAGCCCCTCTGAGGGTGACCATCCACACGAGCCACTAGATGGCTCGTGGAGTGGGTCATGAGGGGGATAGGATTTTGGGGTAAGTTTTCCATGCCACTAGTCCATGGGCCACGACAACCCAGATGGTTTGTGGACTCTTAAATAGCTCGTGGACCCTTAGACGGCTCATATAGCTTGTCGTGTGGGGACTACATCAACTGTAAGTTTAGGGATTTTTGGGTCTTTTCCAGATTTCTTTAAAACAATACTATGTCATTTTGCCTATGCCTAGGACCCCTATATAAGTGATTTTAACCCCAAATTAGTTCATTTACTTCATTCTCTTCAAATTCACCAAAAGAAGTTGAGTCTTTCTCTCCCAAGGATATTTGTCTCTTTAGAAGTTTGAAGAAGAAGATTCAAGCTAAGGTTCGAGGTCAATCCTCCATTCTCCAATCGCTTTTGGGCTTTGATATCAAAGTATGATAGCTTTTTATCCATGGAATCCTTGAATCCATGGAGCCCCCAAGTTCTCCACATTTAAAAGTAGAAATTCCCCAATTTGAGTTAGGATTTTCTTCCAAGTTAAGGTTCTTATGAATGTTGATTCAATTGATTATATTATGATTTATTATGCATGAATTTAGAGTATTCTATGCTTTTATGATAAAATTTCATGTACCCATGCTTAACCCATATTTCTAAGATGAAACTGATTTAAAATGGGTTTTACTCTATGCAAGGAGAATTTATGGATTTATGTGTACTCTTATAGGATGAATAAGACACAATACTAATTGCTTCGAGATTGAAGCATATGTGATGATTTATGATAAGATTTGGTTTGATAGGGAAACATATGTTATCAATTGTTGATTATTGAGGTGATTGTTGTGGAAGGGATTTTCTCATATGATTTCTTATGTATGAATGTGGAAGGCTTTCTCACATTGAATGATTCTAGTTTGAAATGATTTCTCACCTAAAGTAAATCTAAGCCAAGAAATTATGAAAATGATGAGGCTAGAGATTATTACCCATGGCCTCGAAGTAAAAGACAAGAGGGGATTATCCATGTCATATGATAGAAAGACAAGAGGTGAATACCCATGTCATATGATGTACAGACACGAGGCAATTACCCATGTTCCTATAATGCAAGTTAGACTAGAGGCGATTACCCATGATCCTAAGGTGAAAGGACAATAGGCGATTACCTATGACCCTTTATAAGAAAGAAAGAGGCGATTCCCCATGTCCTTAAAAGATAAGCTATGATATGTTATGATATGTGATGAGCTTGGATTTTTTCTTGAGTTTGCCTTCCATGATGAGTAATACTAGAGGCGGTTACCCATGTCTTGACTAAGGATGAATCAAGGTTACTTCAAGAAGTACTCCTTACATGTTAAAATGATTTAGTATGTGCATTAATTATGTCTCATGACTTATATTTTCTAACTTTTATGTTATGTTATGTTTATACAAGCTATCATATTTAAAAGATTTTTGTACTAACGCATACTCTTTCCTACATTTATTATACAAATGTTGGGTTCGGCGTTCCCGATTCTCACCTCCGTGGCTAGGATCCATAGTAGAAGAAAAGTTGAAGATTAGTGAGTCCTCATTCATCCAAAGATTTTCCCACTATGTTCCTTATGTTCTTTTCATTTTAATCTTTTAAATATTAATGTACAGGTCGCGTCCCGAGATTCTATTGTATTAGATGGTTTTTGAGACTTGAGTTTAGATTTCTGCTTTGTTTTAAAAAATTTGGTTATGTTGAAATAATGTTTTAAATCTTTTCAATTTCTATTATCTTGAATATGAAAGCTAAGTGGCTTGTATAAGGCCTCTCGGGGTCTTGTACGCCATGTTACATCTAGGGGGTACCTCTGGGTCGTGACAAACTTTGTAATCAGAGCACAATATTTAGAAAGGTTCTAGGATGTCTCAAAACACATCGAGTAGAGTCCTATTCATGAGTGTGAAACACGCCACATTTATAAATGAGAGGCTATAAGATGTTAAGGAAACTCCACTTCATTACTCTAAAGTTGTGCGATAGAGTTTAACACTATAAGGTCTCTTTCCTAATCCTTATTCGATGATCTACAGGATTTGTCTACTCAAAGAGCTTATGCTAGAAGGAATGTGAGGGAGAATGTGGAGCAATATGCCCCTCCTTAAGCTCCTCAAGCTCCGGTCGACCCTTTGGCTGAACAAGTGACTAATGTAGAGTTTAGGGCTACTTTTCAAGTGTTGGACAAAGCCGTGATGGCTCAAACCAATAGGGAGGTTGTGGTTCCCATTAACCCAAATGTGGGTACAACGACATCTAGAGTAAGGGACTTCACTAGAATGAATCCTCCGGAGTTTCATGGTTCTAAGGTTGAGGAAGATCCCCAATAATTCATTGATGAGGTTTACAAAGTGTTGGCTATTATGGGAGTGACGCTGATGGAAAAGGCAGAATTATCCGCTTATTAACTTAAGGGCATTGCTCAAATTTGGTTCAACCAATGGAAGGATGAAAGATCAAAAGATGCGGGTCCTCTAGATTGGGAAAAGTTCAAGTCTACTTTCCTTGATAAGTTCTTTCCTCTGGAGATGAGGGGGGCAAAGGTTCTTGAGTTTATCAACCTCCGACATGGGAACATGAGTTTGAAAGAATATGCTTTGATATTCACTCAATTGTCAAGATATGCTCCCTCCATGATTGCCGACTCTAGGGCAATGATGAGAAAGTTCGTTTAGGGGGTGTCCAAAATGGTGGTTAAAGAATGTCATACCGTCATGCTTGTTATTGACATGGATATTTCTCGTCTCATGGTTCATTCTCAACATATTAAAGAGGAGAAACTTAAGGGAAAGTCTAGGGAGATGAAGAGGGCTAAAACTATTGATGGTAATTTCTCTCATGCAAGGTTTGATGGACACGGTCGTCGTAGGTTTCAACAAAGTTTTTCTGATCAAGGTTCCTCCAATGCTCCTTTTAGGTTCAACAAAAGAGGGTGTCTAACCCTAAGCCTCAAGGAGGAAATGGTAGTGGGTATCTATTGCCTACTTGTACTAAGTATGGAAGGAAGCACGAGGGCAAATGTCTAGCGGGTTCTAATGCTTGTTTTGGTTGTGGTAAGATGGACCACAAGATAAGAGATTGTCCTTCAGTTGCTAAGAATGAATGAGATAATCATCGTAGGGATCAACCCTATCCTTCATCCGGTCCAAGTGGTTCGGGTTTAAATGCTCCCAAGCAAAGTATATTCTATGCACTTCAGACTCGTGGTGAGTAAGAGGGTTCTCCCGATGTGGTTACCGGTATGTTGAAAGTATTTCAACTTGATTTTTATGATTTATATGATCCCGGTGTTACCTTGTCTTTTGTGATGCCATATATGGCAATGTGGTTTGATGTTCTTCGTGATGTGTTCTTATATCCCTTTCTATCTCTACTCCTATTGGTGATTCTACTGTGGAAAAGAGGATCTATAGAACGTGTCTCATCTCCTTATCCCATAGAGTTACTCTTGTTGATTTGGTAGAGCTTGATATGCTAGATTTTGATGTTATTCTTTGTATGTATTGGCTGCACTCATGTTACGCTTCTATTGATTGTAGAAACCGTGTAGTCAAGTTTCAGTTTCCAAATGAGCCTATCCTAGAACGGAAAGGGGGAAATTCTATGTCTAAGGGTCATTTTGTTTCCTATCTTAAGGCTAGAAAGATGATCTCTAAGAGTTGGATGTACCATCTAGTTAGGGTGAGAGATGTAGATTCTGAATTCCCTACTCTTGTGTTGGTCCCCGTTGTTAACGAGTTTCCGGAAGTGTTCCGCGATGATCTATTCGGTATTCCTCCAGAAAGGGAAATAGAATTCGTTATTGACCTTCTCCCAGATACGCAACCTATTTCCATTCCTTCTTACCGAATGGCTCCGATAGAACTTAAGGAATTAAAAGAGCAATTGAAATATTTATTTTATAAGGGTTTCATCCGACCGAGTATCTCTCCATGGGGTTCTCCAATTTTGTTTGTTAAAAATAAGGATGGTTCACTTCGTATGTGTATTTACTACCGGCAATTGAACAAAGTGACCATTAAGAATAAGTATCCCATTCCAAGGATAGATGACTTGTTTGACCAACTTTAAGGGGCGAGTTACTTTTCCAAGATTGAGCTCCGGTCAGGTTATCACTAATTGAGAGTGAAGGAGGATAATATTCTAAAGACGGCTTTTAGAACCCGATATGGTCATTTTGAGTTTTTGGTGATGTCATTTGGTTTGACTAATGCTCCGCCTGCCTTTATGGATTTGATGAATATGGTGTTTGACGTGTTCATGATTGTGCTCATTGATGATATATTGATTTATTCGAGAAGTGAGAATTGTCACATCAATCATTTGGGGATTGTGTTGCAAATTCTCAAGGACCAACAACTCTTTGCAAAGTTTAGCAAATGCGAGTTTTGGCTAAGGTACGTGGCTTTTCTTGGTCATATTATTTCATGTAAGGGTATTGAGGTAGATCCTAAGAAGATGAATGCGGTTAAGAGTTGGCCGAGACCTCTATCCCCTTCAGATATTAGAAGCTTCTTGGGTTTGGCTGGTTACTACAGAAGGTTTGTTGAGGGGTTTTCTTCGATTGCTTCTCCATTGACAACATTGACTCAAAAAAAGGTTAAGTTCATATGGTCCGAAGTATGTGAGAAGAGTTTTCAGGAATTGAAAGATAGATTGACTTCCACTCCGGTGTTGACCTTACCGGAAGGGACTGATGATTTGATTGTTTATTGTGATACTTCAAGAATTGGGCTAGGATGTGTGCTTATGCAAAATGGGAATGTTATTTTCGATGCTTCAAGGAAACTTAAGGTTCATGAAAAGAATTATCCTACCCATGATCTGGAATTAGCGGTGGTTGTTTTTGCCTTATAGATTTGGAGGCACTACCTGTATGGTGTTCATGTAGATGTTTTCACTGACTATAAGAGTTTACAATATGTATTTAATCAAAATGATCTAAATCTTCACCAAAGAAGATGGCTTGAGTTATTGAAGGATTAGGATATGAGTGTTCTCTATCAGACCGGTAAGGCAAATGTAGTGGCGAATGCTCTTAGCCGATTATCAATGGGTAGTGTTTCCCATATTGAGGATGGTAAAAGAGAATTGGTGCTAGATGTACATAGATTGGCCCGATTGGGTGTTCGGTTAATAGACTCTACCAAGGGTGGTGTTGTGGTTCAAAATGGTTCATAATTGTCTTTTGTGGCAGATGTGAAAGCCAAGAAAAGTCTTGATCTGACCTTAGTTGAATTGAAATAAGCGTTGGTTAGGAAGTTTGTTGAGGCTTCTCCCAAGAGGGAGATGGTATGCTTCGTTATCAAGGTCGTTTGTATGTTCCCAATGTTGATGACTTGAGGGAACAAATTTTATCGGAAGGCCATATTTCATGATATTCCATTTACCCGGGAGCCACTAAGATGTACCGCAGTTTGCTGGAGGTTTATTGGTGGAATGGGATAAAAAAGGATATTGCAGAGTTTGTGGCTAAGTGTCCTAATTGTCAACAAGTGAAAGTTGAACATCAGAAACTGGGAGGTTTTTCCCAAGATATTAGCATTCCTTTTTGGAAGTGGGAAGATTTGAATATGAACTTTATAGTAGGGTTGCCTCGTACCCGATGACAATATGATTTGATTTGGGTTATAGTAGACCGAATGACTAAATCAACTCATTTCATTCCCGTCAAGGTTTTTTGTTCGGCGAAAGATTATTCTAAGTTGTATTTGAGGGAAATAGTAAGGTTGCACGGAGTGCCTTTATCCATTATCTCCAATCGTGGTACTCAATTCACTTCTTAGTTTAGGAAATCTTTCCAAAAGGGTCTTGGTACTCGTGTTAAGCTTAGTACGACCTTTCATGCCCAAATCGATGGGCCAGCGGAGCGTACTATCCAAACTTTGGAAGATATGTTGAGAGCTTGCGTGATTGATTTTAGAGGAAATTGGGATGATCACTTGCCTTTGATTGAGTTTGCATACAACAACAGTTATCACTCGAGTATTGGTATGGCTCCATTTGAGGCTTTGTATGGTAGGAGGTGTAGGTATCCTATAGGCTGGTTTGAGGTGGGTGAAGTTGCACACATAGGTACCGAGTTGGTGCATGATCCTATGGAGAAAGTTTGATTTATTATGGAAAGGTTGAAAACAACTCAAAGTTGGCAAAAGGCATATGCTGATGTGAGAAAAAAAGATCTTGAGTTTGATGTTCATGATTGGGTTTACTTTAAAATCTCACCCATGAAGGGTGTAATGAGGTTTGGTAAGAAAGGGAAGCTTAGTCCCCGCTATGTAGGCCCATATCAGATTTGAAGGAGTATTGGTAAGGTTGCTTATGAACTTGAATTGCCTAATGAATTGGCATCAGTGCATATGGTTTTCCATGTTTCTATGTTGAAAAAGTGTGTTGGAGATTCGACATCCATAGTTCCCTTAGAAGATTTGGGAGTCAATGAGAATGTTTCTTATGAGGAAGTTTCGGTAGAGATTTTAGACCGGCAAGTCAAGACTTGAGAAATAAAGAAGTTGCTTCCGTGAAAGTGTTGTGGATGAATTAGTTAGTTGAGGGTGCTACTAAGGAGGCCGTGGCCGATATGATATCATGATATCTTCATCTTTTTCCTTCTACCCCTACTTTAGCTTGAGGTAATGAGTTCCTCATGGTTTACTCTTTGTTTTGGTGTCATGTGTCTTAGATATTTCCATGATCCCTCATTTTATGCATGTTCATGAAAAGGTTGGATTTTGAAAGAAAATGAGTTTACATGATTGATTTTCCTCATGCTGTTATGCATTAAGTATGAGTTGAATATAGACTTCATGAGATGATGTTTTGAACATGCTTTAGCTTGGAGTTGATGTTTCCTCCTCGGATATGTGCATTTATGTGATTTCATTCATGATGGGTTGATAGGATAGAATTCTTGTCTCCATTTGATGTATAGAATCCCATTCAAGGACAAATATTCCCAAGAGGGAGATAATGTAACACCTCAAAGTCTAGTAGGCTAAGCAAGGGACCAAGTGAGAGGTCACAAGCCAAAGACTGAGCCTGGGCACCCTTTACGAAGCCCCCGACCAGCCGTGAAAGGCACCATGAGGCATGGTCTAGCTCGTTAAGACTCATAGTGTTGAGCCTAGGAGGGCTCTCATCTCACGAGCACCTAGATGTCTTGTGGTGAGCACCACGATGCGTAGTGATGTCCGTGAAGGGGGAGGCAGTTGCCCCTCTAAGGTTGACCTTTCACACGAGCCACTAGACGTCTTGTGAGAGCCATGATGACTCATGGAGTGGGTCGTGAGGGGGATAGGATTTTGGGGTAAGTTTTCTAGGCCACTGGTCCAAGGGCCATGACAGCCTAGACGACTCTTGGACCTTTATACGGTTTGTGGAGCTTGCCGTGTGGGAACTACGTCAGTTGTAAGTTCAGGGGCTTTTGGGTCTTTTCCATATTTATTTAAAACAATACTATGTCATTTTTCCTATGCGTAGGACCCATAAATAAGTGATTTTAACCCCAAATTAATTCATTCACTTCATTCTCTTCAAATTCACCCAAAGAATTTGAGTCTTTCTCTCCCAAGGATATTTCTCTCTCTAGAAGTTTGAAGAAGAAGATTCAAGTTAGGGTTCAAGGTCAAGACTCCATTCTTCAATTGCTTTTGGGATTTTATAGTAAGGTATGATAGCTTTTCATCTATGGAATCCTTGCATCTATAGATTCCCAAAGTTCTCCACATTTAAAAGTAGAAATTCCCCAATTTGAGTTAGGGTTTTCTTCCAAGTTATGGGTTCTTATGAATGTTGATTCAATTGATTGTATTATGATTGATTATGCATGAATTTAGAGTATTCTATGCTTTTATAATGAAATTCCATGTACCCATGCTTAACCCATGTTTATAAGATGAAATTGATTTAAAATGGGTTTTACTCTATCCAAGGAGAATTTATGGATTTATGTGTACTCTTATAGGATGAATAAGATACAATACAAACTGCTTTGAGATTGAAACATATGTGATGATTTATGATAAGAATTGCTTTAAGAGGGAATCATATGTTATCGATTGTTGATTACTGAGGTGATTGTTGTGGAAGAGATTTTCCCACATGATTTCTTATGTATGAATGTGAAAGGCTTTCTTACATTGAATGATTCTAGGTTGAAAGGATTTCTCACCTAAAGTGAATCTAAGCCAAGGAATTATGAAAATGATGAGGCTAGAGGCGATTACCCATGACCTCTAAGTAAACCACAAGAGGCGATTACCCACATTTCTATAATGCAAGTTGGACTAGAGGCGATTACCCATGATACTAAGGTGAAAGGACAAGAATCGATTACCGATGACCATTTATAAGAAAGCAAGAGGCGATTCCCCATGTCCTTAAAAGATAAGCTATGATATGTTATGGTAGGAGATGAGCTTGGATTGTTGCTTGAGTTTTCCTTCCACGATGAGAAAGACTTGAGGCGGTTAATCATGTCTTGACTAAGGATGAATCAAGGTTACTTCAAGAAGTACTCCTTACATGTTAAGATGATTTATTATGTGCATTGATTATGCCTCATGACTTATATTGTCTAACTTTTATGTTATGTTATGTTTATGCATGCTATCTTATTTTGTACATTTTTGTACTAACAAATACTCTTGCTTACATTTCTTATCCAAATGTAGGACCCAACGTTCTCGATTCTCACCTAGGTGGCTAGGATCTATAGTAGAAGAAAATTTGAAGATTGGTGAGTCCTTGATGAGTCCGCGATTTGGATTCATTTAGGGCTTTATTTTAATAGATTTAGTATCCTCAAATGCATATTTTATGCCAATAACTGATGTAAATCCTTGATTTTCAGGTATTTGGATTGAGGAACAAAGCATGGACACTAATGAGCAAAAAGGAACAAGGCAGCTGAAAGAACGAAGAAAAGAATGCCTGATGATCGCCTAACCCATTGGGCGAGTCGCCGAATGGCCATGATCTCGCCTAAAGTTACAGTGTGCGAAGCCCTAAAGGAGAAAATTAAGTCGGCGATAGAAAAGAGCAGTCGGCGAGTCTCCAAATGGTTCCGCGATGCAGTGCTAGATCACCCAAAGTTACAGAACTTGAAGATGCTAAAGGCCAAAGCAAAAAGGTGATGGAATTGACCAAAGGGTGGATCGCCGAGTGGCTCGATGATCCCAACTTATTGCGCCGAATGGTCCTTCGTAGCATATTTTTGGCGACTATAAATATATTTTAAAATTCTTAGTTCAGTATCAGTTTTCATTATATAGAGGTTTAGAAGAGAACTGAGAGTTTGGATACAATATTTCCTTAGCTTTGAAGAATTGAAGTTTTCCATTTTCGAGAAATTGGAAGTGGGTCTTTGAGATTCTTCAACCTTGACCTTTGTAAAGATGAAATTAATCTTACCCAGTTGATGTAAACACAATTTGGTAACGATTTTTATCTTTTTATGATGTCTAGCTAAAACCCCAATTCTTGGGGTGTGATTATGTGATTATGGGTTGATTTAGCTGCTGGGTATTGTTAATTGATAGTATAAATGCTGTGTAAAAGTGATTTCAATCAGTAATTGTGGTTTAATTTAAAGGGTTGTAGTTGCAAATGCAACTCTACCTTCGTGTTTTTGGCTTGCTCATGAGAGATTTGAAAACCAAGGTTACGGATTTGATGGTCTGTGGGTATTGGGTTGTCATGGATTCAACTCGAGAGAGTGAATCCTAAATCCTTTTCCACACATTCAGCTCGAGATAGTGAATGGAATTACGCTGTTCTTAATTGTTGCGTATTGGTGTTTGAGAGAAACCAATTTGATTCGGGGTAAATTGTTCGAGAGAAAGTTTATCCCTACTAAAGACTAGCTTATTCATTGATTAACAACTATTTACGATCAGTTGTAATTACCCATTTGTATACCTTAGCCTATAATCCAATCACATCCCAAGAACCCATCTCTTTACTTGTTTATTCGTGTTGTTTGTTGTTGTTGTAGTTGATAATTACAACCAAAACTCCCATATTTGACCCTTGTGTCACACCTTAACTTGAACTATGCTTTTATTCGTAAATATCTTTACCTATGATTGACTTGAACATATTCATACTTGACTATTGAATCTTAAGAGCGTACCACTCCCTGTGGGATTCGACCCCAACTCACTTAATTGGGTTATATTACTGACTAACAATCGTTGGCACTTAGAATTGGAAGAAGTGTCCTGATACGTGAAATCAAAATGTCGCCGCTGCCGAGGAGTGGTGTTGTTTAAGATTCTTTAGTTAAGTTGAATATTTTCCTTGTTAGTTATAGTTGATCTTAATTTTAGTTTTGGTTTGTGTGTTGCTGTTTTGAGCAGAAAATTGGAGCATCTAGTAGCAACAGTGACCCAATAGACCACCCTCTTTTAATAATAATTATTCTTAGGGATAACATCCTAAGTTTCAGGAAATTGGAGGGTGAGTCCATTTATGAGTTGTGACAAAGGTTTAAGACCCTATTGCAGCAATTCCCAACTCATTGAATTCCAGATAAGATGCTTCTAGAATGCTTCTACTGGGGTCTTGGCCCCGAAAATAGAATAGTGGATGACCAAATCTCTCTAGGTGGTCTAATCCAGCTACCTTATGCTGAAGCATCCCAACTCCTTGATAACATAGCCAAGACTAACAATGAGAAAGAAAAAGACCAAGAATTGGCCGCATTATTAACCCAGTTGGATGTCTTTGCCAAGAAAGTCATGGAATTAGAGGTAGTGTCCAAGAGAAAGGACAATTACATCCCCCTTCACGGGCATCGAAAGATGACGAAACAAGAGGGTGGGCAAATTGAAACGGTCCTCTTACTCATTCTGTACAAAGTTGAAAAGCACGATAGAGTGCTGGAGGAGTTAAGAGAGAATATCTTGATACTGAACCAGATGACAACATCTCATTCCATGCTCATTCAGCTACTAGGGTCCCAAATGTACCAAATGCTGTCTCACCTCTTCCCAGAGCCAGAAGAGGGGTTGCCTTATGAAAATGAGGCAAACCCCACTAATGGAACTTAAGTGGGGACTTGCATCGTGCCACAACGTTAACTAAGGCGCTTCTTGGGAGGTAACCCAAGTGTTTATCGCTTTATTTTTGTTTTAGAAATAATTGTGTGTTGATTTTTCAGGTCAAAGTGTAGAAAATCTTAATAAGGTAGAGATTGGCTAGCTAAAAGTCTAGTCGGCTCATCGCCTACGTGGTCGGCGAGCCCGACCTAGACCGCCGTTGGACTCAACACATTTTCAAATTGGAGTCTGTAAAACTCGGCTAGCCCAGGAGCAACTTGGTGAATCGCCAACCAGGTCGGAGATCATGATTTAGTTCGCCGTTTGGATCCCCACATTAACTGGAGGTCCTGTAAAACTTGGTGAGGTAAGTACCCACTCGGTATGTCACCGAGTTGGTCGGTGAGCAAAACTAATGTCACCGAATGGGCGAGAACTGGACGGTTTTTAAAGGCCAAAGGTTTAAACTTCCAACTATTTCACTTTCCCTCACTTTTGAATTTCCCGAACTCACACCCGCACTTTAATATTCAATATTTTTGCATTTTTACCGCATTTTAGTTTTCAGATTTGTGTTCGGAGTGGATTACTTTGCTGCCTAGCATTTCAACTTGATTATTCAACATCTAAGGTTGGTTTTCCGAACATCAAATCCTAATTTTTCTCAATTTGTACTCTTATGCAATTGATTTTGTCTTAGTGCTGTGTGCTAGGCCTCTCTGATCATAATTGTATATGTGTGTACCTGTGTTAATTCGAATATTTTGCCCGTATTGTTTATAATGTTAAATTCCCTATATTTTGTGCTTTAAATTGGTTAAAAATTGTGGGGTTGTGCTTGCATATTGTTGGGTTTAGTCGGGTGAAGTCTAAGTAGCCCGCATTTGTGCCAAATGACGTATATTTCCCAATGATGAAGTGGTTGATGTCATTCCTAAGTGCAAAAGTCGTTAAATGGCCAAACTTGGCCAAACGGGGAGAAGTCTGAGTATCCCGAGGGCATGGGAGTAATGGGTCTTAGTTTAATTTGATGAGTGCATGTTTTGATTTTGTTTTCGGGGCTGTGGGGTTAAATTTGGGAAATTGGGTTGAAAGTAGGCACGTTGGGTCATTTGATGAGATGGGTTGAGCTCGCCGAACCACTCAACGGTTCACCGAAGTTCTCCATCTTGCCTTTAATTTCATGCTAAATGTAAAGTTTGGTTCTGTAAATTTCGGTGAGAAGCCTGAGGTCACCGAATGCACTTGGCGACTCACCGAAAGTACTCTTTCATCGCCTTTTGTTTGAGCCCCTGACCCTTAATTGCACTGTAACTTTTGGCGGGCTAGTCCTTGCTTACCAAAGGCTGTCGGTGATTTGACGAAAGGCCTTCGCATCGCCGACATGCCAAAAATTTCTGAGATTTTTGAGCCAATCCTTTCGGCGAGCCAGATCTAGCTCACCAAAGAGTTTCGGCGACCCGCCGACCGGTTCAGCTAGTCTGTCTGCAACTACTTTTCTGTGCTTTTGCTTGAAGTGTTTCTCACTTTTTCTGATGTTTTTACAGACATGGCCAGACCAAAAGTTGCCGGTAGAAACATGCCACCCTGGAAGAAGGCTAAAGAGATAACTATCAATGAGGATGCCGCTGCATCCAAGGGTAAGGCCACCAAACTTCTCACGACTTGTGGGAAAGGCAAAGGAAAAGGGAAGGCACTTGCGTCACTGGAGGCCAGCTCCGTCAGTGATGGTATCTACCCCACTCACCTCACCACTTCTGAGAGTGAGGGTGAGCACTAGGAGCAGCATGCTACAGTTTTAGAGCCCGATGATGATGAATTGTTAGTAGCACAAAGGGCTGAGCTGCAGTCCAAAATGATGAATGATCCATCTAGGATCAGGACTCCTCAGTCCACCACTACTCCTCCTCCAGCTCCAACACAGGTCCTGGTCCTAGTACCACCAGTTCAGGGTTCTTCTCCCAAGTCTATGAACAAACTATAGACTGAGGGGCTGAGGACATTCATTGAGGAGAAGTGTCTGTCCACTGATGGGGTCATCGACAGGTACCCAGAGATTATAAGTTGTCTGAAGTCTCATAAATTCCAGATCTTTACTAAGCCCCGTGGCCCGTATATTCCAAATTGGGTTCGAGAGTTCTACACTGCTTATAGGGCCTTGATACTGCAGATAAAGAAGCATGCAATAACGTTTAAACCTCTTGACTATGTAGCTGTTAGGGGGAAAAGGGTGCAGTGTGATTTTACTGCCAACAATGCTGTCCTAGAATGCACTACGAGACTTGAAGATGACTTCCTGCATATGATCAGGACAAAGACGTTGGACAACATGAAGAAATGGTTAGCCCCGTTGATATCTGATGGAACTCCAAAGTGGTTGGAGGCAGGGGCTCCAATAGAAAAGAAAGACCTGAATGTAGTTGCGCGGTTCTGGTTTGGCTTTATCAACAGTACTATCATGCCATCCCAGAACGAGTCAATTATCCTCCTTGCCAAGGCAGCCTGTCTGGGTTGCATCATTGATGAGACGAGGATCAATCTGGGGATGATTATGGCACATGAGATGGTCATGATGGCCAAGCAACGCCATACTTCTCTCCCCTTCCCGGTGTTGATCACCGAGCTATGCAGACGGGCTCGGGTTCCTAAAGATGCCAAGAAGGATGTGGAAGTGATTCCCACATCTTCCACTAATATTTGGAGGATCGAGACAGAATATTTAAAGGATCAGGCAGAGAAGAAGAAGGCAGCCTCGGTGGATACATCCCCTGTTGTTGATCCTCAGACATTACCTGCAGAGGCACCTTTGCCTACTCCGGACTCTGGGCCTTTAGGTACATTCAATGTTGTTCCTTCTGACCCCCCTAGTTCCTCTACTGCTACATTGCCTCCCAGAGCTGTTGCTGTTGCTGTTTCTCAGACCCCGCTCACTCAGGCTGCATTACTCCAGATGGGGCAGCTAGCACATTCTACCGATCGTCGTGCTGCCAGACTTGAGGCCTCCATTCCGGGCATGATTCAGATAACCCTTGTTGATGCTGTGACACCGTTGAGTACTACCATTGATGCCCTTGCAGCTAGGATAACTGTATGAGCGTGGCTAAGGGGCCACTTAGGAGGTGACGACTTTAAAGGCCGCTATTGCTGCGCTGAGGAGTGGTGTGGATTAGCTGAAGTCCATCGACATGTCCATGATTTTCAAGATAGTGGAGATTTCAGATGTGCCAGAAATGTCTCCGGCTACTACCGAAGATGAGATTAGAGTTAAGGAGATAGCTGACCCAGAGTCCGAGGTTGAGACGGATGAGGAGATGCTTGAGGTTGCTGAGGAGGCTACTTACGAGGGCCTTACAGAGACTGAAGAGGCCATGATCTATGGAGCTATGCAGACTTCATTGGCGGATACACCTTTAGTTAATCCTAGTGGTGCTGGTGGTACTTCTGAGGTGACTTCGGGCACTGATGCCCAGACAGACAGAGCGACTGAGTAGACATGATCTTTCTTTACCTCCCTCTCTGTCTTACTTTTTGACTTTTAGTTATTTATTTCTTGCATTTGAGGACAAGTTTTTGTTTGTAGTGGGGTGAGGCCCACCTTTTGTGATTATTGCTTTGTTCGTACATTTGGGTTTGTGGTATATATTGTGTTTAGCACTATTTTTGTGGATGATTGAGCTTGTGGCTCCTTGTGTTAATTATAAATGATTTTTGGACCCTTTTTAAAATTTTTGTTCCCCCTCTTGTTTGTGTTTGAATGTGGTTGTTCTCTTGCAAATTTGAGTATTAGTCTTGATCAATATCGATGACTTGAATAGTGCTCATAATCAAACAAAAATGAATGTGCGGCTACGATGAGGCCAAATGAAGTTGCCTAGACAATATGTGAACTTTTTGCATCTCGTTGTAACTAGCCAATCATCAAATTGAGTCTCTTATGATGAACATTGGACACCAGCAAAAGTGTGTAGTCTTGTTTGACATTGGTGTCAATGCCTTCTGTGTGATGAGTTTACTATGAACCATGTGTGATGACACCTAGAATTTGCCCCGTTAGTCCGGTTGACTAAGTGATGCAATCTCTTGATATGATCTTAGGAAACTTTGAAAAGTGTGAAACATTTTGAGATTATACCTCTTTTTGTGGCCTACCTTGTGAGTGTGTGAACTTCGCTTGAACACCTTTTGAGCCTTACCTTTTTCTTGGAGGAAACTTGATGAAATTGTGACCTTTCTTGATCCATCACCCTTAATCCTCATGATTTGTTGTTTGTGTGAATAGCCAACTTAGGCCAAAAGCCTAAGTTGGGGGTGGTGAAAAGAGAAAGTAAATCAAGAAGTGCAAGGAAGTCCCCTTTGACCCATGGTTTTGAGAAAGATGGAACCCCTCCATATAAAAACAAAGAGAGAAAAAGAAGAAAAGAATGAAAAAATAGGAAGAAGTTGTGGAATAAAGTTGTGAAAATGCAAAAAGAAATGGGGTGTCCAACAGTCCATGGAAGATGAATAGTGGGGTGACTTGCGAGCACGAATGAGAATGATGAAGAAAAGGAAAGAAAATGTTGTTCACACCATATTTCATGAGGATTACAACCACTGAGCCCAAATGACCATACCTTTACACTCAACCCCGTTACAAGCCTTGAGAAGACCTTTTTGATCTTGAGTGAGCTGAACCAAGTGTCAATTGGAAAATACGGGCAAACCTGTGGGTGAAGTCATGTATTGTGTTCATCTTTGTTAGTGTGATTGTTGATTTGATTTCGGAGTTATAAATTGTTGAAACATTGTGTGTGAATATGGAATCATTCTTTGTGTGAGGGCATTTGAGTACCTTTGTTGAGCTTGAACTTGCATTTGAAACAAGTATTGTGAGCTTGAGAGTCTTTTGTAATGGTGAGTTACAATTTAAATCTTTGAGATGAGTAAGTTGAGTCTTTTTGTGTGCATTCATGATTGAGTCTTGTGTAGCACTGTTTGAGACATCCTTTTTGAACTGCTGAACTTGAGTTTTACTTGAGGACAAACAAAAGTTTAAGTTGGGGGTGTTGATGAGTCCACGATTTGGACTCATTTAGGGCGTTATTTTAATAGATTTAGTGTCCTCAAATGCATATTTTGTGCCAATAACTGATGTAAATCCTTGATTTTCAGGTATTTGGATTGAGGAACAAAGCGTGGACACTAATGAGCAAAAAGGAACAAGGCAGCTGAAAGAACAAAGAAAAGAATTCCTGATGATCGCCTAACCCATTGGGCGAGTCGCCGAATGGCCATGATCTCTCCTAAAGTTACAGTGTGCGAAGCCTTGAAGGAGAAAATTAAGTCGGCGATAGAAATGAGCAGTCGGCGAGTCGCCGAATGGTTCCGCGATGCAGTGCTAGATCGCCTAAATTTACAGAACTTGAAAATGATGAAGACCAAAGCAAAAAGGCGATGGAATTGACCAAAGGGCGGATCGCCAAGTGGATTGGCTATCCCGACTTATTGCGCCAAATGGTCCTTCGCAGCATATTTTTGGCGACAATAAAAACATTTTTAAATTCTTAGTTTAGTATCAGTTTTCATAATATAGAGTTTTAGAAGAGAACTGAGAGTTTGGAGACAATATTTCCTTAGCTTTAAAGAATTGAAGTTTGCCATTTTCGAGAAATTGGAAGTGGGTCTTTGAGATTCTTCAACCTTGACCTTTGTAAAGACGAAATTAATCTTACACAGTTGATGGAAACACAATTTGGTAATGATTTTTATCTTTTTATGATGTCTAGCTAAAACCCCAATTCTTGGGGTGTGATTATGTGATTATGGGTTGATTTAGCTGTTGGGTATTGTTAATTGATAGTTTAAATGCTGTGTAAAAGTGATTTCAATCAGTAATTGTGGTTTAATTTAAAGGGTTGTAGTTGCAAATGCAACTCTACCTTCGTGTTTTTGGCTTGCTCGAGAGAGATGTTTGAAAATCAAGGTTTCTGATTTGATGGTCTGTGGGTATTGGGGTGTCATGGGTTCAGCTCGAGAGAGTGAATCCTAAATCCTTTTTCACACATTCAGCTCGAGAGAGTGAATGGACTGAAGCGTAGGCAGTTCTTAATTGTTGCTAATTGGTGTTCGAGAGAAATCAATTTGATTCGGGGTAAATTATTCGAGAGAAAGTTTATCCCTACTAAAGTCTAGCTTATTCACTGATTTACAACAATTTACTATCAGTTGCAATTACCCATTTGTCTACCTTAGCCTATAATCCAATCACATCCCAAGAACTCGTCTCTTTATTTATTTATTCGTGTTATTTGCTGCTGTAGTAGTTGATAATTACAACCAAAACCCCCATATTTGACACTTGTGTCACCCCTTAACTTGAACTATGCTTTTATTCGTAAATATCTTTACCTATGATTGTTTTGAACATATTCATACTTGGCTCTTGAATCTTAAGCACGTACCATTCTCTATGGGATTCGACCCCAACTCACTTAGTTGGGTTATATTACTGACTAACGATCGTTGGCACTTAGAATTAGAAGAAGTGTCCTGATATGTGAAATCAGTCCTCATTAATATGAGGATTTGGCTACTACTTTCCTTTTTTTCTTTTCATTTTAAGTGTATGAACATTGATGTACGAGCTACGTCTCGAGATTCTATTGTATTAGATAGTTTTTGAGATGTGAGTTTAGATTTCTGTTTTGTTCTAAAAAATTTGGTTATGCTAAAATAATGTTTTAAATCTTTTTCATTTATGTTATCTTGACAATGAAAGCTAAGTGGCTTGTATGAGGCCTCTCGGGGTCTTGTACGCGAAGTTACATCTAGGGGGTACCCCTGGGACGTGAAAAGACTTGGGGCATGACAAACTTGCAATCAGAGCATAGAGTTCAAGAGTCCTAGGGTGTGTATGAAGCCTTGTCTGTAGAGTCCTTGTTATTGGTGTGAATCACGCCACATTGATAATTAGGAGGCTACAACATTTATGAAACATTTCTCGTCCTTCTTACTCTTTTTCGTGCGATAGTGTTCAAATCTATAAAAGTTTCTTTCTAGTTCGTGCCTACGCATATATTTTTCATATCATGCCTCCACAAAGATCTATTCGAGGTCGTCCTGCTAGGACAAATATTGATCCCCAGGATCAAGAGGTTCCCAATTCACTAGAAGTGCAACCTCCTCAAGGAGAAAACACAATTTCTGAGTTCCGGGATGCTATACGGATGTTAAGTCACGTTATGGCCAATCAAATTGGTCAACAAGAGTGGTTCTTCAGAATGTGGCTGATACATCAAGGATCCGTGAGTTCTTGAGAACGAATCCTCCAAAATTCTCTAGGTCAAATGTCACAAAGATCTGGATAACTTTGTGGAGGAGGTGCAAAAATATTTTGAAGTGATGTGGATTGTTGATGCTCAGCACGTAGAGTTAGCTGCATACAAACTCAAGGGTGTTGCTAGATTTGGTACGACCAATGGAAGAAGGGCAGGGCTGAAGGGGCACCAATTGTGAGCTGGGCTGTGTTTGAAAGTGCCTTCATGGGGTGTTTCCTTCCCCGTGAGCTGAGAGAGGCAAAGGTAAGAGAATTTCTCACTCTTAAATAAGAATCCATTAGTGTGCATGAGTACAGCCTCAAGTTCACCCAACTGTCATGTTATTCTCCGAAGATGGTTGCTGATATGAGGAGCATGATGAGCCTATTTGTTTCTGGACTATCCCGCTTGTCGAGCAAAGACGGTAAGGCTGCTATGTTGATAAGGGACATGGAGAGATCCAAGATAATGATCAATGTCCAGCAGTCTGAGGAAGATAAGTTGAAAGATAGGGAAGAGTTTCGTAATAAGAGGGCCAAAACAACAGGTAATGAGCAGAGGTGAGTTCAAGAATTAGAATTAGTAGAACTTCAGAGCTCGACCTACTCAATCTCAGGGTAGTGTGGCCCAACGGGCCAACTCGACTCCTAAATGTGCTAAGTGTGGTAGAAACCACCCAAGAGCGTGTTGTGATGGCTCCACTGGGTGTTTCAAGTGTGGTAAGAGTTGTCACTTTATGAGAGAGTGCCCTAAGAACAGGCAGAGTAATGGTAATGGGGGCAATAGAGCCCAATCTTCTTCAGCGGCTCTGGTAGACAGTGCTGCACCTAGAGGAGCTACTTTAGGGACAAGAGGAGGAGCAAACTGTCTGTGTGCTATCACTAGACGCCAAGAGCAGGAGAATTCACCAAATGTTGTCACTGGTATGATTAAAGTCCTTACTTTCAATGTATATGCATTACTTGATCCAGGTGCAAGTCTATCTTTTGTGACTCCATACATAGCTATGAGGTCTAATATTCTTCCCGAACGACTTCTTGAGCCCTTCAGTATTTCCACAGATGTTGGTGGTTCTATTCTAGCCGAGAGAGTTTATCGTGAGTTTTTCATCTCTGTAAATCACAAGGACACCATGACTGACTTAGTTGAGCTAGACATGGTGGACTTTGATGTTATTCTAGATATGGACTAGCTTTATGCTTGTTATTCCTCAGTTGATTGTAGAACTCGAGTAGTAAAGTTCTAGTTTCCTAATGAGCCACTTATAGAGTGGAGGAGTAGTTCATCAATGACTAAGGGTCGTTTTATTTCATACCTTAATGCCAGAAATTTAGTCTCTAAGGGGTGCATCTATCACTTAGTCCGAGTTAATGACTCTAGTGTTGAGACACCGCCTATTCAGTCAATTCCAATTGTGAGTGAGTTTCCAAAGGTCTTTCCCGATGGTCTTCCTAGAGTCCCTTATGAAAGAGAAATAGACTTCGGCATAGACATTCTTCTAGATACTCGACCTATCCCTATTCTGCCATACAAAATGTCTCCAGCGTTAAAAGAGTTAAAAGAGCAATTGAAATATCTTCTTGATAAAGGTTTTATTCGACCTAGTGTCTCACCTTGGGGCACTCCGGTCTTATATGTGAGGAAGAAAGATGGTTCTCTTAGGATGTGTATTGATTATTGCCAGTTCAACAAGGTCACTATCAAGAATAAGTATCCACTTTTGATAATTAATGATATTTTGGATCAACTTCAGGGTGCCACTTGCTTTTCTAAGATAGACCTCAGATCGGGCTATCATCAGTTGAAAGTAAGAGAGAGTGATATTACAAAGAAAACATTCAGGACCCGTTATGGTCATTATGAGTTTCGTGTCATGTCCTTTGGCCTGACTAATGCTCTTGCAACATTCATGGACCTTATGAAAAAAATATTTAAGCCATATCTTGACATATTTGTTATTGTGTTTATTGATGACATTCTGATTTATTCAAGGAGTGAGGAGGATGATGCTAATCATCTCAGAATAGTCCTCCAAGCTCTCAAAGATAGCGAGTTGTATGCCAAATTCTCTAAGTGTGAGTTTTGGCTTGAGTCTGTGGCATTCTTAGACCACATTGTATCTGGTGAAGGGATTTAAATTGATACTCAGAAGATTGAAGCGGTGTAGAACTGGCCCAGACCCACATCTACAAGTGATATTAGGAGTTTCTTGTGATTGGCTTGTTACTATAGAAGGTTTGTTGAGGGGTTTTCATCTATTTCATCCCCGTTGACAAAGTTGACTCAAAAGACAGTGAAGTTTCAATGGTCTGAACCTTGTGAGAAAGGCTTTCAAGAATTGAAAACTCGATTGACTACTGCCCCATTATTGACCCTACCATAAGGTATGCAAGGCTTTGTTGTTTATTGTGATGCATCGAGAGTTGGACTTGGTTGTGTATTGATGCCGAAAGGTAAAGTTATAGCTTATGCCTCCAGAAAGCTTAAGATTCAGGAGAAGAATTACCCAACTCATGATCTCGAGTTGGCAGCGGTAGTATTTACCTTGAAAATATGGCGTCACTATCTATATGGTGTTCATGTAGATGTGTTCACCGATCACAAGAGTCTTCAGTATATTTTCAGTTAGAAAGAGCTGAATCTCAGACATAGCAGGTGATAGAGTTACTGAAGGATTACGACATGAGTATCCTCTATCACCTAGGTAAGGCTAATGTTCTGGTTGATGCTTTGAGCAGGTTGTCTATGGTAAGTGCTGCTCATATGGAGGAAAGCAAGAAAGAATTGGCAAAAGATGTGGAGAAACTTGTACGTTTGGGAGTCCGTCTATGGTAAGTGCTGCCAGTGTTTGAACTGAAGGAGAAACAAGACCAAAATCCTATTTTTCTTGAATTAAAGGCGAATGTTCATAAGCAGAAGATGATGACTTTTGAACAAGGGGGAGATGGTGTGTTGAGGTATCAAGGTAGATTGTGTGTGCCAAAGGTGGATGAGCTCCAAGAGAGGCTCAAGGAGGAAGCTCATAGCTCCAGATATTCAATCCATCGCAGTTCCACAAAGATGTACTGTGACTTGAGGAAAGTCTATTGGTGGAGTAGTATGAAGAGGTGCATTTCTGAGTTCGTTGCTAAATGCCCAAATTTCCAACAAGTCAAGCTAAAGCACCAAAGGTCTGGTGGTGTTGCTCAAAATATTGATATTCCGGAATGGAAGTGGGAGATGATAAATATGGATTTCATTACTGGCTTGCCACAATCTCGCAGGAGACATGATTCGATTTAGGTGATTGTAGATCGGATGACTAAATCAGCCCATTTCTTGCCGGTAAAGGCAACCAATTCAGTAGAAGACTATGCTAAATTATATATCCAGGAGATAGTCTGAATTCGTAGAGTTCTTGTGTCTATCATTTAAGACAGAGGTGCACAATTTACAGCTCAGTTTTGGAAGTCTTTTAAGAAATGTTTGGGTTCGAAGGTGAATTTGAGTACTACTTTTCATCCTCAGACGGATGGTCAAGAAGAGCGCCTATTCAGACTTTAGAGGATGTGTTGAGGGAATGTGTGATCGACTTCAAAGGTAATGATATGATCACTTACCTCTCATCGAGTTTGATTACAACAATAGTTATCACTCCAGTATATAGATGGATCCTTATGAAGCTCTTTATGGGAGAAGATGTAGATATCCTATTGGATAGTTTGAGTTTGGTGAAGCTGGGTTGATAGGGCCAAACTTAGTTCATCAAGCCATGAAGAAGGCGAAGATTATTCAAGAAGGGTTGAAAACAACGGAAAGTCATCTGAAATCCTATACAGATGTTAGGAGAAGAGACTTAGAATTTGAGGTTGATGATTGGGTTACTTGAAGGCTTCACCCATGAAGGGTGTTATGGGATTTGGTAAGAAGGGGAATCTTCGTCCTTGATACATTGGTCCTTACCGAATATCCAAGAGAATTGGCAATGTAGCTTGGGATGAGCGGTGGTTAACTGTGACCACGGCAGAAGCCCTCTTATAGTGAGCATGTTCACAAAACGTACAATTTTCTTATTCACCATCAGTCTTCTGAAGCAACATGCAACCATTAACACAACTATGAATACTATCATACGATAATCCTAACTTGGAAACCAAACTCTTTGCTTGATATAAGTTCTTAGATATGTTAAACTCTGGATTAACTAGTTTACCCAAAAATATCAGCCATTGAGTTCATAGCCGCATTAGGAACACTCTAATCTGATTCTATATTCATTAATCTTATCTCAACTGACAAGGCCGAATGCAGACTCCCTTCACATATTAGATGACTAAACTCTTCTAATTGATCATAGAAATGTCTTGCTTCTTTATTAGGAGCTTCATCACTATATTGTTCGGTTCCATCTCACCTTGAACCCCGAAATCATTATTGATCATGTCATGAACTCTATCATGTTCAACCCTAATTTTCCCATGTGGTGCAAGCATAATATATTCATCCACAGACATCTAATTATAAAACATACTATTCAATTCATCTCTTTCTTCATGATCAATCCATACAAAATATCTAGGCTTAAATTCATTACGGTATGAATGAACCATGATTGTATTTGATTTAAAAAATTTCAAACACCTACATGGATTACATGGACACCTAACCAATATATTGTTCTTGAAAATATCAAGTGCTAGTTTATGTTTAATAAAACATCTAACACCGTCAATAAACTCATGTTTCAAACAACCACCAGTTTCATAATGCATATACATCCACAAATGATGGCCCATTTACAAAAATATACATATTCAATTATAAATTAAATTTAATAATAATTTAACTAGATTAAACTAATTTATACTGTTAATATATATATTTATAATTACTTAATATCTATTTTTATTATTACTTATATATATTTTGCTAATTTATATACCTAATTAGTTCATAAATAGTACGTTTCACGATCTACAAAGTTCAAGCTTAATTAATTCAAAAAGATTACATTTTATCAAGATTTCTTAAGTTCACAATCAATAATAAATTTCAAGTTCTAAGTTCTAAGTTCTAAGTTCAAGCTCTTACAAATTCAAGTTATAATTAAGTTCTAAGTTGTAATTACAAACTGTAATTAAGTTGTAAGTTCATAATACATTCAAGTTTAATTTTTTAAAGTTAAAATACAAAAAAATCTATTTCAAGTATAATTAAAGTTCTAAAATTCTAAAATTAAAGTGTCTAAGTAAGTTCAAGTAATTCATGACAACATGAAGTTCTAAGTTCTAATTAATTAGTTCTAAAGTCTAAAGTTCAAAATTTATACCAACCAAAATATTCTACTTAAGCTTAAGATTTCAAATAAATAATCATATTCCTAATTAGGTTCAAGTTATTATAAATTAAGTCCAAAGTTCTAATTAAATTAAACTATATTAAGGTCAATAAGATTTCAAGTACTTCAAAGTTCAAATTAAGTTCATAGTTTTAATTAAGTTCTAATTAAGTTCAAAATTATGTTCTAATTAATTAAGGTTAAAAAGATTTCAAGTTCAAAGTTTTAATTAAGTTCACATTCTTTTAAATTCAAGTTATAATTAATTATAAGTTCTAAGTTGTAATTGAAGTTCATATCTAACTTCTCTAACTTCAAAATCACTTCATCAATATTAACTCAATAATACACAATTCACCATCTAATTTGAAAAACCCTAAATATATTCATGACATTCAAGTATATTCAATATTTCAACTTTCCAAACATCTTATATTTAAAAAACTTTTGTATCAACTCAAAACACTTCAATTTCTATCTTCTAACTTCAAAACACATCAATATCAACTCAAAAAATAACCAATTCACAATCTAATTAAAAAATCTCCAATTTAAACTAAAGCCCTGAAAATAAAAAATCCCCAATTCATTCATTAACTAACAATTAAATATACAAACTAACAATCAAATAACAAAAATTCAACAAACTAACTAACAAATCAAATGTAACTCAAATTGAAAAAAACACAAAAATGGAAACCCTAACCAGAAAAAAGAGGGAGATAGAGAGAGAGTGTGGAAGGCGTGGGAGCTGGAGGGGACGGAGCAGCGGGGCAGTGGGACAAAGGAAGATGGCGGTAGGTGGCGGGGACAATAGCGTGGCAGCAGGGTACTAGGGATTTTTGAGAGATGGAAGAGATGAGAAGAGAGAGAAAGAGGGGTTGGAAAAACTGGAGAAAAAACTCATCTGTTCCGAACATATTTTTAAAAAGTGACGGAGACTGTCAATTTGTACGTCACTTTTAAAAAAAATATTTGACCTAAACTTTGACCAGCTAAGCGATGCTATCCATCGCCATTTTAAAATATTTGACCAAAAAGGCTCTGATTGGCCCTCATGGTCATATCCTGCTCAATAATCATCCCTAGATTCAATCTATCCCGATCAATGATAGATCCCAACAGGGCTGCCTTCGGGTGCCAGAGGATGGATTCATTATGTGACGGCATGAGTGTACTGCTACTAAACCCGAACCAGTACCTCACAACTACATTCAGGTACTTCTTCTCAATCTGGACCCTGGCTCAATCCACGGACGTGTAATGTCAGAAATCACGGGAGCCAACCACCCCTTAAGATCGTCGAGGGTCTTCTTCTAAATCCTATCCAATAAGAAATGGACTATTTGGAATGTGCAACCCAATGCCTCATTTATATCTGAATTGCTGCATTTCACCCTTTTACCTCGCACCACCACATGATAGACAGGTGCAAACGAACTGGCCTTTTTCTCGACTTTCAGGACCACCTTCCCATACTCCTCATAGAACTCCTGTACCCAACAGGTATATAAGAGCCTCGAGGTTGTGTGAATCTCTCAAATTTGTGGAACCAAATTGTGTCCCATACAACTGGAAACCTGTCCACTACCCCATCAATAGATACACTACAACAAAATTAACTTTTAGCCCAATAAATAGACACATTAATAAATAGTGCTAAAGCATTTACCGGCATCAGTTAAGCGCCATTAGATCCAATTTCGCTAATGGCTTTAGGGACATATACAAAGAGTGTTAATTGCTGCTAAAAATAATATTTAGTGGCAATTGAGCTATTACCATTAATTAATTACCGCTAAGAATCATTTTTTAATGTAGTGACAACCGCTTCTCTTCTAGAATCGTTCTTAATCCGGCCACCTTTAATCTGTTCATCAAATGTGGCAGACATGCCTGTACTGGAGGTAATTGTTGTGCCTGCTTAGCTGCATGCGCTTGAGGTGGAGGAGGAGGAGTCGGGAGTACCGGGAGTCTTTCTGGATCGTGTAGCACTTTGGATCGCAACTCAGCCCGTCTCCGATGAAGGGTTTGATCATCCTATGGTTCATACTCATAGGACAGCGATCTAGACCCAGAATTCTCCTCATGGTCAGACTCAGAAGTGGTGAGGTGGGTGGAGTTGATACCCATGCTGTCGGAGCTGGAATCATTCAAACTCGGCTCTGCAGGTCCTTTTCCTTTATCTGTCCCCTTTCCTTTTATCGGAGGAAGTTTGGGTTGCGTTGATCATGGAGGAGAAGCCTCCTTAGAAATGACAACTCCATGTGCTCTCTTTCTAGGTGGTTGATTCCTTCCATGTACCTTGGGCCTAGCCATATCTGCAACACAACGCAAATCGAACAAATGCAGTTGCAGAGGGTTAGTGAAAAGTCAAACTTAAACAAAATTTTGCAGAAAAACTCACCGACCGACTCGACGAGTCGCCGAGCCTTAGAGGGCTCACCGAAAGTCACAGAATCAAAAAGCAGAAAAATTCAGCATAACTCGGTGATGTTCAGATCAATTCGGGGAGACCTCAAACTTGATCAGCGAGCTAAATGTAGCCCACTGAAATTTCTAGAATGAATTTTAACAAAAAGGGCTACAGAAAGGCAATGATAAGGACATTCAACGAGTCACCTAATTTCATTTTTACTCCAAAAATCAAATTACAACATGCACATCCAACAAACGTTATTCAAAACATAAAGTAAGACTTGGGTTGCCTCCCAAGAAACACCTTATTTAATGTTATGGCATAATGTGGCCATGTGATCATGCCTCATTCTTCTGGTTGACCAAAGTATCATTAGAAAGACCTCTTTTCAGTCTTGGGTTTCAATGAGCCGAGATCTGACCCATTTGAGTTTCAAGATGCTTAATGGAAACTGAGTATGAAGTCACCATTTGATTTAGAGAAGAGACATCGTCTTTCACCTCCTTGAGTACCTTGTCCGATCCTTCCACCTGTTTCAAGATACGGGTAAGCATATCCTCGGTTTGGAAGATTTCGAGATCAGCCCTTGATTGTTTTGGATTTTGACGTTCATGAGGAGGCACATAACGATCTTTGTCACTATCTCTATCACTACAATTTGCAGCACGATCACACCATTCTCGATATCGATCTCTCCAACCATCATCATGATCTCTATTCCAACCTTGATTCTTGCCCAGCCTTGGATAACTTGGACGAGAACCCCCCACTTGGTTTGAAAAGAAATGTACCTCTTCATCGTATATGGCTGCAAATTGTGCATCATCAGGGTTCCCGCCACTTTTTGCACCAACCGCATTCACAACCTTGTAATCTCGTCCCATGACATGTTTCGTCAATAGGTCCATTTTGGTCATTATCTTTGCCATGTTTTCATCTCGTTCTTGGTTGTTTTCCATTTGTTCCTTTGTCAGCCCAAGATTCAAAGGTGACACCTGATGTTCCCTTGTGTACCATGCACGATTGATTTTGGTCATCTCGTCAAGCAAGGCTGACGCTATGTCAAATGGTTGTCTCATGATTCCACCCTGAATGAGTTGGTCAACGACACCTTTATTAACCGTGTGAAGACTCCAATAAAAATATTTCAATAACACATTGTCCAGTAACCCATGAGTCAGACATTGAAGAACAACTTTTTGAAACCTCAACCACGTTTCATGGATGGGTTTACCATCAATCCGCTTGATGTTCTCAATTTTATCCCTCAACTTAACCATCTTTAAGGGAGGGAAAAACTTTCATAAAACACCTCTGTGAGCTCCTGCTAAGAAGCGATAGATTCCCTTGGTAGTTCGGTCAACCACTTCGTTGCTTCCCCTATTAGATAAAAGAGAAATAAACGAAGTTAGACGGACTCTTGAGTGATGTTCTTGAAGGAAAACGGTCCACACACATCCACGAAATTGCGAATGTGGTCATGAGGGTCCTCATGATAAAGTCCCCCAAAGAGACCTTTCATTTGCAACAATTGCAACATTGTGCTGGTCACATGAAACACCGTATTTCCCACAGTTGGAGGCAATCAAATAGCACCAACACTTCCTAGCTGATCCTCATTGTCATCAAGCAAGTTTTCGATTCCATCATTGTTCCCAAGTTGGCTTGAATTGCTCCCATTCACACTCATTCTTTCACCTATTTTGGAGTAATCAACAAGAACGAAAATAAGGTAATTCAAATACAATAAAATTAGTTCACGAAAACACTTAAAAAAAAGAATTCTAAACACCACTCCACAACAACGACACTATTTTTTATAGCGCTCAACTACACTTCATCAAATTCTAAGTGTAGGCGGTCGCTAACAAGTACAAACCCAACTAAGAGTTGGGATCAATCCCACATGGAGTGATATGGTAAAGAATTCAACTATGAATTAAAAATGTGTTCTAATCGTTTGTAGAAGTAAATATTTCGCAACATAAAATTAAATCGCAAAGTTTTAAAGATTAATATCAAATGGGAGAATTTAATAACCAATTTGTGACAAAGAACAACTAACATGAGAATTAAACAATTAGAGATCAGACCTTAAGAATGTGATCAATCGAATGCTAATTTCGCGTAATGGGTAATTACTAATTGCTTCAAGTTGTTGAATCTCAATGGGTAGGCTAGGTTTTGAATGCAATAGCCATCTCTCGATCAACTATCATATTTCAAGTGAGTTCTTTTGCACCTCAACAAGCTTAACACTACTAAATAACCCAATTCCTTAATTAAACCACTTTCTCAAGATGGGTTTGTAAAGACACAATCAAACCCACTTTCTCAATCTAGATTTTTAAGACGCAATCAATGCAACTATAAATCAATCATTCTACTGTAATACCTCTTTCTCAAGAAAGCATAAAGAGCTAAGCTAGAACTGAATTCACAACTTCAATTCATCAATTAAAATAGGAACAAACAATTGAACCCATTTCAAAACAACATTAAAATCAGCAATTAATAACACCCATTAGCTAATTAATACATTCGATTATATGATCACACCCCTAAGGGAAGGAGTTTTAGCCAAACATAGCGGAAAATAAGAAATCATTACCAACAAAATTTTCCATTTGAATTGCTAACACTCTGCAGTACCCAATACCAAAATCAAAGCTAAAATCCTAAAATCTCCAATTCTAGATCAAAAAGTTCTCCAAGAATATTAAACAATTTGTAAAATGTAAAAACTCTCAAAGACTCAGGAATACACTGCATGGGAACCCCTTTTAATTTTTCAAAAAATGAATATATACGTTCCCAAAATCTAAGTAACGGAGTCCACTCGGCGAGATAAGTTGAGATCACTGATCGACTCGACGATCCATCGAGTTGTGCCTTCTCGCCTTTTATCTTGACTCCTGCATCAAATTACTCTAGAAAATTAGGTGATCTAGATCGCAATTACCGGTCTATTCGATGAGACGCCGAATTATCTTTTGCTCGCGAAGTTGGCTTGGTCCATGGGCTACTTCACTGGAACTTTTGATGATTTGGAGGTTTACTCGGTGAGTCACCGAATCTCCCTTTGGCTCGCCAAGTTGGTTTGATACATGGGCTATTTTGTTAAAATATTTGGTGAGTTGGAGGTTCACTCGACAACTCGCCGAGTGACTTTTCCGAGCTCCAGTTTCTCTTTTCTTCAGCTTTTCCAAATTTTTCACTTCTTTTCGCATCGTAATTGTTTTGGGAAATAAAAATGACTTGTTTTAAAAAAATCGACTTGACTTACGTTTTGAAGAAAAAATGATTTTCAAAGAGAGTCGCAATTTAAGTTTGAAAGAAATTAAGAAAACTTAAGATTTTTCAAATGACTTAAAACAGACTAAAAATCATTTGAAATCCAAAGAGGGTTCGGGGTTCAATTTACATTCCGAGAAGGTGTTCGGCCCTCAGAATGTCCGCTAACTTGCGGTTTACCAATGATATGACTAAAACATTTGACTAATTTAGAAAATATTAACTAAGTAAAGAAAACTCAATTTTTCATTTTTTTTTAAAAGACATAAACTAAATGGATTTTAAGGAAAATAACTCTTATATTAACAAACAACTAATAGGTAAAAATAAGTGATATAAAATAATTCAATTTGAACATAAAAGAAAAAATGACTATCTCTTGGGAATTTAATTAAATTAAACCAAATCAAATAAAAAGTTAGTTAGTAAAAACAATAAATAAATAAGAGTAAAGGAAGAACTATTAAATTTTGGTCTTTTGGGCTCAACCTGTCGTAAGCTAAACAATGGGCCAGCTGCAAGTTCAGCCCATTTAGTTTCTTCTTCAACTTGTCATTGCTGTAAAAGGGCTTGGGCATTTGGCCCACTTTTTACTTTCAAATAATAGGATATACACCAGACGTATATCTGATGTATACACCATGTATACGACTTGTTTTTGGACTCCCAAACCTGTATTTTGATTTGAAGTTTGTATCTCTACATTTTTCAACCTGCCTTTCTGTATTTTTGACCCTCTATATGGTATTTTCGTGTGTATACAATAGGTATATCGATGTATACAGGCTGTATCTCAGTCTGTTTTCAGTTTTCCAAAACCTGTAAATCTAATTTCCAGCCTTATTTGTTGCTTTCAACTTGTACACGTGCTTCTCTTGCTACGCACATCAGTCCGTTGGGACTCGGATTTAGATATGACTCGAGAAAATGTAATCGGGCCTCCATGGCCAATTTGGAACGAAAAGAAAGGAAGCCAATGGAGTTTGATGACTCGCTTAAAATCACATGAAACAAGAGGAAAAGGAAAGAATTAACATCCATTGCTCATAACAAGGGAATTTGAAAACAAAATTAATAAATGAAGAGGCCCAACACACTTGTGGCATATCATCAATACAACTCAACAGTAACTTATCAACCATGTTAACATATAGTCATGCTTCTAAATCATGAATTGATTGATCAAGACACAATTTTCAAGGAATTAGGCATAGATGAATTACTGGAAAATTAAGCTAAACGACTTCCAGTAAATTAAAGAAAGGGAGGTCATTTAGAGAAAACAAATACTCAACAGCAAGTAACAATCCCAACCAAATCGAAAACAATACCCTCCATGATAATACAAGCTAATAAACCGAATTGAAACGCAACACAATGTCAAACCTATATCAACAGCTCAAGACAACAAGATATTCACAGTAAATAATCTTAATCATAGCGACTTATCATTTTATGGAACGGATTTAGTACTAAAGGCATTTTAAATCAAGCCTAAAAAAAAGAAAGAGTCCTGGAATTATTACAGTAAACAAAGGAATCATATGCTATACTCAGCAAACTATGGAAACATGCTGAAAATAAAGAGGGATAAAAGCCCAATAGGGAGTTGCACATTCACAATTTTATACGTTTCCAACTTATCGAAACCAGCTACAGATAAGTGCGAGGCTCACAGAGATCATAAAAATAGTAAAAAGGGCAGATTCACCTATCACAAAAGAGAGAAAACATACACAATGAATGAATAAAATGATTAGGACATCCTTTACACAACCCATAAAGAGGGGAGAGTAATATGGACTCATTCAAGGCATGACGTCAAAACAAAATCAATACTAAACAACATATGATTCTTAAACAATGAAACAGTAGGCATAGACAACACATTTTAGCTAGACATGGAAGACATCTATCAGGTAAAAAATGCAGAGATGTGGAAGAATCAGAACATGGGTCCTATATCGAAAAGGAAATCTGTTAATACAGGAAGACCCTAACACTTTGGCACGAATCTATATATACTGATAGGGATGAAAACTAACTAATATAAGCTTCAAAAAATGTAAACAAAAGCAATGGGATAATCCTTTTGATATATTCAATACACTTAACAGAACATGAGCACTATTTCAACAAATGGACGGGAGATTACCAATGGAGTTTAACAAACAAACAATACAAACTTAAGGCGAGCATAACAACCATGAATTCGATAAGAACACAAATAGAGAAACAGGTTTGAATGAGCCTTTGTCACGACCCGGGAGTACCCCCTAGTCGTAACCGGCGTACTCGACCTCGAAGAGGTCTAATACAAGCCTCTTGGCATTCATTCATCGCATAGACACTAAAACCATAAGGAATTTAAAACTTTCTTTACCAAGAAAACATTACATAAAAAAAATAGCAAGCGGAAGACTTTCTAGACTTTATACATGATGTCTCAAACCATCTAATACTTTAGAGTACAAAATTTCGGGACTAATCCCGTACACAATTTAAACAATATTAAAAAGACATAAAGGAACATATTGGGCATTGTCCTCGAATCTATGAGGACTCACCAAGTCTTCATCTTCAACACTTAGAAACCTATCAAGGCCATGACATGTCATCATCTCCAAATCCCTACACT
>JAJOOO010080644.1:0-22947 GCA_029582685.1 Solanum piurae
AGTTGTGTATAGTAGATACAGATCAGATTGTAGATTTGTTTGGAAGTTTGTAATTGACACTTTTTGGTGGTGGCCAGCATGCCCTTAATGCTGAAGAAAACAACCTTACCAGTTTCAAAAAAAAAGAAAAAGATTTTCCTTATTCAAGCATAATGAATCTGGACATATCTTCTCATGATATTCTAATGAGTAAACCATCTCAAGCGACCTTATGTCATTTTATCCTTTATGTGATTCTTGCATTTTTCACTGGTTTCTATCATTTTTGTTTTGGTCTAACCTTGTATAAACATCCACCTTCTTGCAAAATCATCCTTGGATCAACATCCACTCCCATTTAATATTCTTGGTTTTAAAACCATTTTGTAAAACTTGCCTTTTGTAAAGATATGACACCTGGGCCTAACTCAACCCCAAAAGCTAGCTATGAGGGGAGGTTTGTCCAAGTCCATATAAGGAGACCAAATTCCCATTCCTCTACCGATGTGGGACATCTTAACACTCCCCGCACGCCCAGACCTCAACTGGAGCGTGAACACTTCTAAATGGGGGCCCATCATTGGTGAACAACAAATTGGAATGGGCCTGGTTCTGATACCAGGTAAAGATATGGCACCTATGGCACCTGGGCCTAACTCAACCCCAAAAGCTAGCTCATGAGGGGAGGTTTGTCCAAGTCCATATAAGGAGACCAAATTCCCATTCCTCTACCGATGTGGGACATCTTAACACCTTTCACTTTGAGTTTTAAGAATGTACTTTTTGTATATTTATAAAAGAAATGTTCTTTCTGTTATGATCACGAGATAGTGATGTTACCATGTTTTATTAATAATAGTAATGTTACCATCCTTTTCTCGTGTATTTATCTTTTTACTGTGCGATTTGGTTGTGCCATGATATCATCTTTATAGTCTGGCTAACTGGTCATACTGTGAATCTGTAGTGGAGCAGCGAAAGCAACAAAGTCTAAGAGGTCAACCCACTGCTGTTGTACAGTACAATTCTTGGCAAGGTGGGGGACTGATCGCTGTCAGTTATGAGGCTCGTAAGTTTGGGGTGAAGCGGTGAGTCTGTTTACCTATGGTTGTATGAGTAGTTAACTGGTTATTCTTGGAGAAGTTGATACTCATCAAGCATCTGAGAACTGAACTATTTACATGCTTAAGCTCAATGCGAGGTGATGAAGCAAAGCAAGTTTGTCCGGAGATTCATCTTGTTCAAGTCCCGGTTGCCCGTGGTAAAGCTGATCTTAATACCTACAGGAATGCAGGATCAGAGGTTCATTGACACTGAAAGTTACCATTGTGCTAAGAATGAATAATGTTGGTGATAATCATACCATAATATAATTGCAGGTTGTCTCCATACTTTCTAGAAGAGGCCGATGTGAGCGTGCTTCAATTGATGAAGTGTATTTGGATCTCACTATAGCTGCTGAAGCAATGTTGGCAGATAATCCTCCCGAGTGCCTGGAAACTATCAGTGAAGAAGTAGTACAATCACATGTTTTGGGTCTTGAGGAAGTAGGTGTCATTTAAAGCAGCTTATCTTTCTTCTTTTGAAATAGGAAAGTGGAAGACAATATCGATAATACCATATTTGTTTGAGTCTTGACATTCTCTATTATTTGTGTACATTTTTCTATCTTCAATTTTTCAGGTATTTGCTTGGAGTGTTTTCAGTTTGGTTAGAGATTTTTATGTTAGCATCGGGATAAATGTGAGATTCAGGGAATTTCAAGTTCTGGAGGAGTCCAATTTCTTGAAATTTGGGTATTATAGAATTGAAACAACCCCAAATGGTATAGAGTTGGTTATGAACCCAGACTCATATATTGACTCAGGCTCTTTGGGGATTAAGACGTGGTAGTACTTGTTCTAAAGTGTCCTCCATTTCTACCAGCTAGAAGACAAAATCAAGAAGGGGATATTTTTAGCACCATTTCTTCTTTTTTTGGGTCCCCCCTTGCATGAGGTTCGAAACCTTAGTGCGATCTGATAAATACATTCAACAGCTACATTAGTTTATGGTATTTAAATAATAAAATAAACTCTATTTTGTTTTGAGATGCTAATATTGGAGATGAGCATGCCTACATCTGTGCATCATTCCATGGACTTCTGCACAGTAATGTTACAATTTTTTTTGTATTGGATTTTTATAAGTATATTTTTTCATGCTATATTCATATTTTTATATTTATCCATATCCCTCGGGTTTTTACTGATATTTGGTGACTTCGTTTCCTGCACAGGTTGATAGCGATGCCAGAGAGAATGTCAGACATTGGTTCACTAGAAGTGATGCTAGTCGCCGTGATAAGTTGTTAGCCTGTGGGGCCTTTATTGTTGCAGAACTTCGGCTGCAAGTACTAGAAGAGACTGAGTTCACTTGTTCTGCAGGCATTGCTCATAATAAGGTGGAAATATTTATTATTTTGTAACAACAATAAGGTGGATATAAATGTCGTTTACATGAGAAATGCATAATTATATATTTGATGGTTTACTTTTGAAGAAGGTTTTTAGTAACTTGAGTATGATATTGTGAGCAGATGCTGGCCAAACTTGCAAGTGGAATGAATAAACCTGCTCAGCAAACTGTGGTGCCTTTCTCATCCATCAGCAAATTACTTAGAACTCTGCCTATAAAAAAAATGTAGGGGTTTGCACAGAAATCGTTCGTTGACACCTTGTTACCATCTTTTAAGTAGTTAATAGTATGTTGGATGCTTAGTTATGTCTTAATTTTATTGAAATTGAATTCTTTTCTTTATATATTCCTATTCTCAGTCCTTTTGTGGACTGCTCTACTGTGATGTGGCACATAGTTTCTATAATGTAAATGGTACTTTTTGGCTAGTTTATTCTTCTAAATACTTTTTTTTTATAACATGTCTTGGGGCATTATTTGTTCACAGGAAACAGCTTGGAGGAAAACTTGGAACTTCTTTGCAAATTGACTTAGGCGTGAACACTGTTGGGGATCTGCTCCAGTTTTCAGAAGAAAAGCTACAAGAATATTATGGAGTAAATACTGGGTGATAATCTATTCTCAGTCTCAGATGTGTTGTTAGTCTTCGTAAGTCTTTGGTCTGTCTATCATGCTCATGTTGGGCAGACTGCTCGTCTTAGGGAAGAAGTCCCACTAGTTGAATTACTAAATGTGTGAACAAAAAAAAGAAAGAAAATAAGGAATTTGATGACCAATCCGTCTCAAGATAGCTGAACTCACTATACTTAAGTAATTATTGCCATACTTCGAATTTTAAGTGGAATTTTTCAATACCTACAGTCTTATAAGGTGTTTGGATTGAGTAGCTATCAAGCCAAAAATAATTAAAAGCTAGTTTGACCAGATTTTGAGCTAAACCCAAACACCTTCTTAGGTTATTTTTTTCTCTTCTAATAAATCAAAGATAAACAGATCTGTTGAAACACGACTATACTGATAACCTTGCTGTCACAACCCGATTCCTCTAGTCACAATGGCTTCTACTGTAACCCACCAATAGGTAAGCCAACCCGTAAGCTAGAACAACAAGTAATGCATATATGGGTAGAAACAAAGTAGAAGCAGTAATTTAATAACAAAAATAGAGCAACAGAAGGAAACAAACCAAAAGATATATATATATATATAGAGAGAGAGAGAGAGAGAGAGATCCCTCCCAAAAGTGGAAGTCACACGTACAAAGTTTTCCAAAACAAAAGAGTACAAGTCCCAAAAGTGGACCCAAAATACAAGCTTGTCCCAAAATGCAAAAGACTAGCTATCAAAATATTGAGAGAGATGGTAAGTCCATGACGCCAAGTGCTCACCCTTGCCTCAGATCAAAAGCTGCAACAGGCTCGAATGGTCAATGTTGATAGTTGGTGCTCGGACCTGCATCGCGGAACAAATGCAGAGTGTAGCATGAGTACCAAAACAACAGGTACTCAGTAGACATCATAAGCCGACTGAGCAGGAAAAGTAAAAGCAATATGAAATGATAGAATCTAGACACACGCAAGGTCAAAGTGGAATTTAAAAGTACTCGGCTCCAGGTCAATATGGAAATTGATATAACACTTTGGGGTAGGCCAGGTAGGTCGGTAGCAAACACACCCACGAACAATGGGAACCGACTCAACTGGTAGAACTTCCCTACTCACATCCCGAACCTAGGCTAAGTAAGATAAGCAACCGCTAGCCACTAGTCTCCGAGCCCAAATAAATGAAATAACTCCAATCGGTGTGCTACTACAAGTGCCTTGCCACATCACCAGGGGAATACCAAGCATGGTTAAGGTACGGTCTTACAGAAGCAATCTAAGACCGCCCGGTAGGGAGATAACTAGTCCATGCCTAGAATCACATCAAAGTCAAGCATATCAAGCAATATAAGGTCAACTCGGGTGTCACACCCCTGGATAGTAACCAAACAAGATCGAAACACCTAATCTACTACTAAAGACTCACCCATGGGGGTCGACACATGCAACGACGCTGACAAAGGCTTCGAACTCATACTCAAACGAGAAACATAATTTATAAATACATATGAAAAGGTAGAGCCCGTATCAAATAAAGCTGAGGCGGGCTAATGGCATAAGAGCATCGTACTTGTGATCAAATCGTCTGATGCCTCAGCCTCCACCCTCGCTGGAGTTGCATACAAGTGAGTCTGTCTGCCCCTACCCTGGGCATCTGTCCTACCACCTGACTTGCCTCCCCAAAGACCATCCTGAATACCCTGATGACTACTACGACGGTCCTGACCCTGGCCTCTACCTCTGACCGGAGGTGCTACTAGTGGAGTTGGTAGAGCTGCCTAATGGCACAAACTCGCACCGTAAACCTCGGGACCCTAGCCGACCAGGCCTCTAAAGGCCGTCTTCCTGAACTCCTGATCGAAATTAACCGTTCAAGGTTCAGAAGCTCCAAGACACAAAATTTCGCATAAAAACCAAACGGACCACGGGTGACCAAACTATCAGTCTCACCTATGACTTGGGGTTGCTATAAGAATTCTCTAAACGACGAAAAGAAGACGTAAACACAGAAATGACCTGGAGGGTCATTACCCTTGCTTTTGCTCTTTTTCCAATTAAATCTGTTCTGGAGCTTATAATGTGTCAACTTCAGTTTTATAAATTTTACTTATTCTTAAATTGTTTGATGTGTATAGAAAAAGCGTAGCACACTTGCTTGCAATTTTGTGATCAGATTGGTCAATTATGTTTTAACTTGAAAATATTTCCTACTTCTTCAGTAAGGTTCTTTTGATATTTTGATAGAAATTAGAACTAGTGAAGTTGATTGAAAATCATTTTGAGAATGTCGTTTCTTGATAACCTAATTCAATCATTGAAATTACAATTATTGAGTGATCAAATTTTTGGCATGCTCAGTAAGATAGAAAAAAAATACAATAAGTACCATTTAAATCCTATGTCAAGTCAAAGAAATTGATTCTATTACTAACAAGTTGAACAGGCTTGATATCAAATATTAATAACATGCACACCAATAGAAAAGAAAAAGAAAAGATGCATGCACATATGAACAAATTGACAATTAACTATTATTTCATATGTTAATTAGCCTAGGAATTAACTGTACTTTATTATGGTATCTTGCCAGTTGTAGTATTATAAACTAAAGGAAGTACACCAATAGTGTGCTCCTAAGTAGTTACATAAAAAAATATGAAGGGACATCCAACACAAATCTATCACCTATATCCATTATAGACTATCTAAAAACAGAGTGATGTCCCCTATATCCTTAGGTACAGATTGAATACACCAAAAGTAGAATGTTGCTAAACAGTTCATCTTCATACTTTGGAAGGAAATGCTCTTGTTCTCAAAACATCTCTGATTTCTCTCCTTCCAAATTGTCCACCAGATGCATGTAGGGACAATCTTCCATCTCTCCTTGTGTCCTGACTGATTTCCATCCCTATTCCAGCATGCTAGAGCTTCTACAGTATGTCTTGGCATGGCCCATCTAATACCCCTGAGATTAGTGAACCATTGCCATAATTTTTCAGTCACTTTACAGTGTAAAAAAATATGGTTTACTGTCTCTATTTCAGCTTCACAAAAAAAACATCTGGAGCATAACTGCCTTCCCCTTTTCATAACGTTGTCCTGAGTCAGAACTGCTTGATGTGCAACTAGCCAGGTGAAACAAGCCACCTTATGAGGTATCTTCCCTTTCCAGATCATCTTCCATGGCCAACCTTCCTTGGTTTCAGTTGAGATATCCAGTAGTTTGTATGCTGATTTCACCTTGAACTTGCCATCTTTGTCCATCTTCCACAACAATCTATCTTCCTCAAAGTTAAGGCTCTTAGCTTGTTCCAAAGTATTGTAGAATTGGATCATTCTCTCCACTTCCCAGTCATTGAGGAATCTTCTGAAGGACAGATTCCAACCTTGTGCATTTTTGACCTGTGAGATTGTAGCTAGCTTCTGTTGATTGAGATTATAAATGTCCGGAAACTGTTGCCTCAAAGGTGTTTGCCCCACCCATACATCATTCTAGAACATGGTCTTTCTGCCATTACCCACTTTGATCACAGTACTACCCCACATTTTTGGCCATTGATTTCTGATAGTTTTCCATAGTCCCATTTCATAAGGAATTTTAACTTCCTGAGTAGTCCATAGTCCTTCCCTACCATATCTTGCAATGATGATGTCCTTCCACAGGCCCTGCTCATCTGCTGCCAGTCTCCATAGCCATTTTAACAGAAGATTCTTGTTTTGTGCTTTCAAGTTCTTAATTCCTTGACCTCCCTCTTTTTTGCAAGTTTTGCTGTAAGCATTTGATTTTGGTTTTAGTTGAAATTATATATACTCCCTCCATCCCAATGAGAATGCCACTATTATTATTTGTAGCGTCAAACTACTTTTTTATAATATAAATTTATGAGCATCCGCCTTTTTTGACTATAAAAATCATGATACATAGGTTCTATGTTTTTATATTTGTACATTTTTTGCAAAAATATTAAGATATGAAGGGGTTTTATGTAGTTCTTTTGACATGTTATTCTTACAAACAATATTGTTAAATGAATGGTCTTATTTACTAGCTAAGGTGATTGACACTTGCCTTCGAACCTTGCCATTCTTATTGGATGCAGGGAGTACTAAGTAATAAATCTCATGTAACTTATAATAACTATAAATCAATTTTGTATTCAATAATAAGATTTCAATAATGTGAACTGAAATATTTAGTTTATGATTAATCAACTTAAATTTCCCCTTACAATTGGTTAACTAAATTTGAAGTGTCTAATGACAACAATTTTTGGTCTTCAGATTTATTTCTTTAGTTTTAGGTTTATCAGATAAGCCCCTCTGTAACCTACTGACCTTGTTGTGCTTAACTTGCACAGTTCCTGGTTATGGAATACAGCAAGGGGCATTAATGGAGAAGAGGTCAAGGAACGCCTTCTTCCCAACAGTCATGGATCAGGAAAGACATTTCCTGGACCTCGAGCTCTTAAAACTGTTGCTTCTGTAAGTTTTATTCAAACTGAACACCCATCTTCTGGATGACACTGATCTATCCTTCTTTTACAAGTTAGACATAACTGATCTACGGAAAAATAGAAGCAATGATGTTCTGATTTTTACATATTTATTTATATTTACATCGGAGTTTTATTTTGAGTTCTAAATGTTTTATCTACCAGTTAAAATGGACCACTTCTACTTCATTGCTTTGTTTCTAGGTTGAAAAGTGGCTTAATGAGCTCTGCGAAGAACTTAGTGAACGTCTTCAGTCTGATTTAGAACAGAATAAGCGCATTGCACATACTCTTACTCTACATGCTCACGCATACAAGGTTGGCTTTTCTTGTCAGGTCTCCAGCATGATGACATGACTATTTGCAAGTCCCTTATATAAGTAATTTAGAGCTATGTTGCTCGGACTATTCAAAAATGTCGACGGCTGCGTGTCAGATTCTCCAAAAGTAGTGTTATTTTGAAGAGTCCGACACAGGTGCGGCATCATTTTTGAAGAGTCCGACCAGCATAGATTTAGAGTTTCCTGAAATTGCATACTTAAGTATGTGCTATTGTGCAGTCAAATGATGCAGATTCGTTCAGGAAATTTCCATCAAAATCGTGTCCACTAAGGTATGGGACTTCCAAGATTAAGGAAGATGCCCTAAGCCTGTTTCAAGCAGGATTGCGTGAATATCTTGGCCTGTACAATGTGAAGATTTCCGGAAATCAAAACAGTGGGTGGGGTATAACTGGTCTTTCTGTTTCAGCCAGTAAAATAGTAGCTATACCATCAGTAAGTTCTAAGTTTCTTTTAGATATAATCTATTACATTCATCCACTTCTATATACATATATACAATGTTTACATCTCCATAGGCTTTTTTTCTGGTCTCCAATATAAGTCTCTGAGAAGTGCACCCGAATATCAAATGGAAGCTAATTGCAATGGTTTTTGTTTTTCTTACAAAGATATATGAGAAAGGGATTGTACAACTACTTTATACTTGATATGATAAATCCCTTTTCTCGATTGCTTCTTTCAGGTTGCAGTTTGGATATAATCAGTTAATGGCTTAAGTTTAACTTCTTATTACAGTTTATTTTGTGATCCTTTGCTTTCTCTTATTGACTGTCCTGACCTCCATGACTCCATCCAAATTGAATTCGCATGTTGATGATCATATTTTATGCCACTTCTCGTATAGGTTCTTAACAGGTCTCTACTTCAAAAGGCAATTATTTTCGAGTTAATGAACTTGGTCAAATGAGTTTCCAGCATAATGCAGTGTTATCGTTGCTGAAAATTCCTGTTGTGATTTATATGCCTTGTGGAGTTTTTATTTCAAATGTGGATTATCTTTATTTCTGCTGATAACATTACAGTGGTTACTTTGGTGCAAGCGAATATGAAACTCTATTCTAACTTGAAGCAGCCTAAGATATGTACAGTATATTCTATTTTCGTTGGTTATTTCCCAGTTTGAATATGTTCAGATTTTTGAAGCTGCTATGGGAAATGTATTGTTATTAAAACATAACCTTGGACAGATGAATATTTATGCAATAAGCAATATCCTATGTCCTAGAGGTTCCTTTAAGGTGAACTGCATCACATGTATTCAACGAGTTACCAATAAATTTAGTTGTGGAAGCAAAAATAAACAAACAGATAATCTTGGATTAAAGTCTATGACATAAGGATCGAATAAACAAGAGGAAGTGCTATGAGATCTGTGTATGGTGAACTAGAATCCGAATAAACATCCAAATGGCCAGAGGAGTTTACTTTGTTCAAGGTTATTTGATGAGGAAAGGATGAAAAACTTCTGTAGTTAAATAAGGAAGTTTAAGTGGGTCAAGTGCAGCTGAGTGGTGCTATTAATGAAGAGCTCCAACTTTGCTCTTTCGCTGCTTGTTTCTGCCTAGTTATTTGATAGTTCAGTTAAGAAAGCTTTGAAATGAAAGAGAATCGTATAAAGAACTTCTTGAAATGTATTACGGCATCCGGAATCTTGCTTTGAGTAGAAGGTTTTCTGTTGTTTAGTTTTCTCTGACTTCTTTTTCATTACATTTCTTGGTCGGTGTTCTATTTCTTGCTTATGCTTTGTGTCATGGTATTATGTTCTGCTAATTAAATATTTTGGCAGGGTACACGTTCTATTATGAATTATTTTCATAACCAAGAGGAAACTTTCCCTCAAGTTAAACTATCCAGTGAACAACTTATCCAAGATGCTCCACTTTTGTCACCTTCAGGTTGTATGGCCTGATGCTAGTACCTTTATTTTTCTTTTGGCCTTCTTTTCTTAATTGATTGTCTTACCTTTTGAGATTGAAATTTAGAAGAGGACAGTCTTGAAAGTGGAGGTCATCTGACACTGCAGTCAATAGAGCCATGGATAGCATGTCGTGAGGAAAATGAAGAGACTAAATATTCCATGCCACTAGTCAGACAGGAAGAGGACAAGGACACGTGTAAAGAAAAGGTTTGATGTCATTCTTGTTATTTCAATCTGCATTGATTTCATACAAGAACATCATACGTGCAACATAATGTTTCCAAATCTTGATTAAAAATAATCAATATTTTTTAAGTATTAGTTATGCTATATTTTGAAGAGCTAAGGGGCGGGGGAGGGGGGACCATAGGAATGCTTGATAAATTTAACGATGCATGCAAATGATGTTAAAATATTTTCTTTTACACCTTTAACCTTTTCTCCTAACGGTTTTATTTATCATTTGCTTTGAATGCAATTATCTGCAACCCATGTGCCTGTATTTTCTCTATGCTTGTAGTTGAATCTAATACTTCAAGATATTTGTTGACCTTGTGGGAGGAAGTGCTTAGAAGATATCATATCCTACCTGAAGTTTTAAGAGACAGTGTTCATTAGAAGTGTCCAAAACATTGTTAAGCATGTCCCATGGGTGTTGCTTTTGCTTGGTGGAAAGTGAATCACGAGCAAATCAACCTCAGTCGAGGCAGCTTTTTTGTCTACTTCTCTCCTTGGGTTGAAATCACATGCACCTATGAAGAACGTATATAGATACAAAATGGAGATTTTTTAGTCGTTATTGGTTTTAGCAGAAAATTCAATATACAACAAATACACCTTAGTCTCAAGCGAGTTTGGATCAGTTATATGAATCCTCATTGACCGTAGAAATTTCAATGGATTAGATTTATAAAGATGTTTGTTAATTGAGTAAAGTGGTACGTAAAAGCATTACAATAACATTAGGGAAGGCACCAAAGCACTAACCACTTGTTGGCTTGAAAACTCAAAAGTCACTTAACCCTCTCCTATATATCTGTAAAAGAAAATCCAGGTGTTGGAAGTGGAGATCCTTACTTGCAGATATCATACTAGGCTTTGCTACATGCAAGTAAGGATATATTTAGGGCCTATTTGGAAAGTAACCTTATAATTTAATTGATTGTAATAGTGTGTAATTATATTGTGTTGGTATGTTTGTCTGACCAAATAATTACTTGATCAACATGTAAATGAGAGCGAGTAATTACACTCTTTAAGTTTCAAGGGGTTTTGAAGATGGTAATTACATGGTGAGATTACTAGGTTATTTTTAATTTTATTTTTTATATAATCAATTTTTTATTTTATTTTAATTTATTTTTTACTTTTACTTTTAAAATGGTTGGTAGGCCTCAACATACCTTAAGAGAATCCTGACATGGGTGTACACATAACATGGCTACCCATCAATAATTACAAACCCGATATATGTCAGTGGAGCCTCTATAGCATACCCTTTAATGCCAACCACTTTTTTTTTTTTTTTTTTTGAAATTGGTAACATTAATGCTGACCACTAACAGTTGTTTCATGTTTGTACTTGACTACATTCACCTTTCTTATTCTACTCCTAAGCTTTACATCTAAGAATACTAACCTATGTTGGGAGGTCATCACTTCTCTTGGAAGAACTTTGTTACAGTCCTTGCATGTACTTCTCATCTTCTTGTAAGGATAAAGTCTATTTGACTATGGTTACCCCCACTCCTAAAAGTAATCAAGTGAGAATCCCTTTTCTTAAAATATGCATTAGCTGTCACTAAATCATAAGCTAAGGCAAATTCTATTTAGTCTTGCCTTTGTCATTCCTAGTACCATAACCAAAACCACAATGTACTTGTTCAAAATCATCACCATCTCTACCTACATAGCCATTTATATCTCCCCTATAATATTTGTTGATCTCCTGGAATTCCTGAATCAAGTTATCCCAAAACTTAGCTTTAGCTTCTGCATCTAATCCTATTTGCAGATCATAGGCACTGATAACATTGACCGTCTCCTTCCCCCATACGAGCTTTATTGCAATAGTGGTATCCCCAACTCGTATTAACTCCACAACCATATCTCTTAGTCTTGGTTCTATAGTAATTTTCCCACTCAATTCCTATTTTTATCTTTCTCACAATACCATAATTTATAATCCATGTTACCTATTTCTCTAACCTTTTACCCTGCTTTCCATTTGATTTCCTGAAGGCATGCAATATCCACTTCCCCCTTCAAAGAGTATCCACTCATTCCATCGACTCCCCTGTCCTGTGTTCCAGCTACCTACCTGAATCCGACTCTCTTGGACTAGCTTTTTTACCCTCATTCGTCCATGATGTGAGAACCCTTTAGCACGTTATCTTAAACTCCACTAGCCTTTTCTTCGAAGGGTGGAAGACAAAAGGTGAGACATAGTGTCCCTGGTAAGAAAAGAGGAAGCAAACCATATACTGATTGTTATCTCGGAAGCCCGCTTTACTGAACTGGGATGTCATTTATAACAATTTCGGTACTATGACCTACTTTTGTGCTATAAATTATTTACTAGACCTGGTCTTTCAACATTAAGTAATATGCATGCTTTCTGTATTTTCCATTTTGATGGTCCTCTATGGTGTAAAACAGTTATAATCTACAGCCACCTTGACCAGGGCTGTTTCTGTTTTTTTTTATTTGCCATCTGAGCAGCTGCCAGATAAAGAGACTTCAATATGTTCTTCACCAGGTACTTCTTCCTATTGTTTCTAATAGCTAAAACTTTGGTCAATATTTCCTTAATCTTGTGCTTCTTCCCAGCTTGATTTGTTTTAAGTTTACTTTTCAATGCTACTTTAGATGCTGAAGTGTACCGGGGATGGGAGAAAGATCAGACTGAATCAAGCGGGGACTACCTTACTGTAAAGATTAGAGATAGTTTAGAGTCGGAGGAAGGGAGGAGGAAATCGAATAAAGAAAAGGTTTCAAACTCCATTCTATTATTTCATTGCTATAAGAAGTACTTATCTCATGGATTGCAGCTATGTATTGGCTGTATTCTTCAGTTTCTCCTTACCCATTTAGCTTTCTTTAAATGCATGCATTTTTTTTAATTCCCCATTGTCCTTTCTAATGTTGTTACTCTTTTACTTATGAACTGCATTTTGCTATTCCTTGATTTTAAGATGACAGATCGTTTGAGTAGTCAGATTTAGGTTTCCATTCTGCTCTTTCCTTGTTTAAGTATTTTTACTTTGTGTAGTTATTTTAATATTCAATAATATATGTATTAAGGAGAAAACTCAACATGCAACCGCCTAAAGAACATCCAAAAGATTTATTTTCATGAGGCTAATAGATCTCTGTTGGTTGATTAGAGATCATATATCTATGATCTAAACATTGGGTCAAGTTAGAAAAGACAAGCATCAGAACATTTATCAAGGAGATCTTACTTTATTAAAGAGTCTCTTTCCTCTCCTTCTATTTATTGCTATGCAAATGCTTCACACATAAAAGGAAGTAAATAAGGTATGCACACATTTAAAGCAGTCATCAATGATCTCAGCCACTGAATTAGTGGTATCAGTTTCATCGATACCGTTTTCGGATTGTGATGCACCATGTTTGGAGTTGATGCCTTAAAATTCTCTAGGAGTAAATGCGCCCAGTATACAAATATTGAAAGTAAACTTTGTTTTGATTGCTTCAGAAAACTGTTTTTAAGCTTCTTTTTGCTGTTGTTATATCAGGGAATGTCAACAATCTCGCGATATTTTCAAAGTCAACTCTCTGGCTCTCTCTTAAAGGCAGAACATGCCAGTACTAGTAAGCTATGCGAATCCTCCTCCTTGTCAGGTAACATATTCACCGGTCAGTGTGCTCTTTTTCCATCCGCTTTCCGTTTGTACTCTCCCCTGTCGTTTTACATGATCGTGTTCGACTGAACATGGTGTTTAAGATGTTAAATTGACTTGGTAGAAAAATATATGTAAGTTCTAAATTTGAATAGTCAAATGATTTTGAAGCTTTAAAAGTTATTGACACTTGTCATTTTTGGATGTACAAAAACACACATTGTTCCATATTTGTACAACTATTACATTTTTTCTAGAACTCAAATATTTAAATTATTTAACTTTTGAACCTCCGTAAGATGTTTCTCTATCAAACTAACTTTTCAATCGTTACTTTAGTATTTTTATTTTTTTACCATCATCAATATACTGAATAATTCAACCTAATATATTAAGATTCTTGCCCAATCAAATACCATCATATATGATGAAATGGAGCAAATATAAGATACGATTATTTGTGAAATGTTGTCAAACATTTTGGGATGTCCTAAAATGGAAAATGATGTCATATAAATTTAAAGCATGGAGTATTAGGTTTCTTACTTGTATTTATATTGTGCAGCCTGTCAAAGTGAACTTCCTCAAGAAAATTCACCCGCAAGAGGTGAATCTAGTGTTGATGCTCATCTTTGTAGCCAGATTAAACTGAAAAGGCCTGCCTGGAGTTACGATATTCATGAGATTGACCAGGATGTCTTGAATGAGTTACCAAAACAAATTCAAGAAGAGGTACAAGCATGGCTCAGGCCTCAGAAGCGACCTAATACAGTGAAAAGGGATTTGGGTATTACTCGTTATTTCTTACCTGCAAAGGATAAATAGATGCCAGCAAACCTTTTATCGAAAGAGGTGGATGATGTCAGAGGCCTAGATTGAGTTGAGTCCTATTGAATTAGGAGGCCATCTTAACAAGTTGGTTAGTCATCACATTCAGTCTTGATGTATAATATCATGTTGAATATACCCTGATGGTTGTTGGGATTGCCTAGCATAGAAGACACTGCTTCTATGAGATCGGCATGAAGAAAGTGACGGTCAATGTCACTGTGTCTTAAGTTATTAAGACTTCAGAGCATAATATTTGTGTATGTATTAGGTTAGCATTGACTATGTTTTGCCTAAGGATGTGCATGTATATTCTTGAAAATGAATAGTTAATGTAAATATGATTATGACAATTACCTCATTGGTGTAATATTATCTTCTATTCTGGGAAATGCGGTGTGTTCTCTTTAAAGATCAACATCGAAGTTTTAGGTGGTTTGCCTAATTATTAGATATAGACCTCATGGTGCTCAACACACTTCATTGACCACTAGGTCATACCTTTGGGTATTCGATTACATTACACTAGTTAATAATTTATACTTTTGTATCAAAGTGGAACGTGCAATACCCAGATTTCTTTTTCTCCTATGTCATTTCTTGAGTAATGTGCCTGATGTGTGTTTTAACAATGTATTTGTGTTTCATAATTTTATGTATTTATGTATTCAATATCAAATATTTATTGTTGTTTCCAATGTATCTGTATTCGCTATCAATTTCATCCGGTGTATTCAATATCAATTTATGTTTCAGTGTCAAACATGCATGGATATCCAGTGTATATGTGCATAGATATGGACTGATGTATCCATTGTATTTGTGCATAGATGCATACTTAGAAGAAGATACAATTATTCAGATACGTGTATTTGGTTTCAAATATGCATTGACACTATCATCAAATAAAGCAAAATACAACCCAGATACACGTATCTAATATCAATTATGCACTGATAAATTCATCGCCTCCCAATGCCTGCAGAGATTGTCGTCATCTAGTAAAAAATTCTCATATAAATGTGATGATCACACAATCAATTTCCTCCCCAACGACGGATTCAAATAAGTTTCATCTTGTTTCTATATTCATAATAATATTTTTTTCTCAATCCCCCCACCCTAAGTTTGATCAATTGGTTCAGAGAGGGTGCAAGAGAGGAAGAGAGAGAAAATTGAAGGTGTGATTTGGGTTGAAAGTGTGGTGGGTTTAGAGACCGTGAGAAAGAACGAGAAAGAGAGAAGAGGGAGGAGAGAGACGAGTGAGAGAGGAGGTTAAAAATATTGCTGAGTTGTGTAAATTGTTAAAATTATAATTGAATTGAGTAGATATACTAGCTATGTTTACTTAGATGTACTATTTTTCCTAATAATAACTTGTAGGAAAAAGTAAAAAACTGCACAAAAAAGAAGAAGAAAAGCAGGAATTGAGGAAGCACAATGCTTAATTTTGAGGTGGCAGTATAATAAAGTCTCTGATTTATCTCATACTTCCTCTTTATTTTGTATTACGTTATTCAGTTAGGACGAAATTTAAATTAAGATTTAAGTGACTTTTAAAAACTTAATGTATTACTTTTGATAAATTTAAAAGAGCATTGTTACTCAAATTTTTTAAAAATGCACAAAAAGTCAAAAAACATAAATCAATAAAATATATTTTAACACAAAAGTAGAAAAATATTTTACTCCTTAAACATAATGAACAAAAAGAGTATGATTAAATGAGTTAGATTATTACTCCCTCCCGTTTAAATTTGTTTGTCGTGTTTTAACTTGATATAGAGTTTAAGAAAGTAATAAGATTTTTGAATTTTGTGGTCTAAAATTAATAATATTTCAAATATTCCAAAATGCCTTTAATCTCATGGTACTAAATTATCATGTAGAAAATTGACATTAAAGAGTTGTCAAAAGAGATGTGGGTATCAAGAAATTAAACCCACTTGCAGAAAAAGAGGACAAATGAGATGGGTTAGAAATCGCTTGAAACGATCAACTGATATCAGCTTTCACAAAGAAGGAAATGACATTTATATCATTATTCATCGTCACTGTCCCTTTCTTTTATGATGAATTAAATCATAACTCTTCATTCTTTTACCACTATAAATTGGTGTTGGTATGCAGTTTCTAGTATGCACTTACACACGTTAGGAATGGGATAAGTTCAGCAGTAATGTAGTAGTTATCTTCTCCACATTTTGTAATGTTAGTTTACAAGGTAGCTAATAAAAATAGGACAGGTGTAAGCATAAGATTGGTTTTCTTCTCTTTGCTTTTATCATAAATTCTTGTACAAAGAATGATCACGAATACAGAATAAATATTTTTCATCATATTTTCTCGAGAAATGGCCAAATGACCCCAACCTATTACCAGATTTTCAACTACACACCTATTTTCTATGGGAATCTTATTTTCCCGTTGAACTACTTTAAAATGGAAAAAATAACCCCTTAAGTGCTGAGTTAGCATAAAAAGTGTATTTCACAGAGAGTGGAACTGCCTATTTTTTTTTTAATTTCCGTTTTTCTTTTATGATTTTCTTTCTTCTTTCTCTTTCTTTCTTCTTATTTATTTATACAACTATATCTTTTTCATCATTATCATTGTTGAATTTTTTTTAATGGATGTTTGGTATAAAAATTAGGAATAATGCATAAGTACCCCATAGACTATAACCAAAATCCCAGACACACACCTAAACAATACTAGAGTCCTATTACCCCCTTAACTAATTTAAAATGGAATAAATACACCACAACGCTGACATATCATAGAAAGTGTGCACACTCTTGAACGCAAGTGATGAGTGCACAAATTAAACACATGTCATTTTTTAATTGGTAACTTTATAATTAGTTAGTACACATATTTATTGATAATAAAACTTATATATATTTAATTATTTTTATTTCTTTCTTTGTAAAATATTTATTTTAATTTTTTTTCACTTTAAGTATTTTTAATTAATTTATTATCTTTTCACTTTTAATTATTTTTAATAAATTATGTGTATTTTTAAAAAAAAACAATTTAAAAGTGTCCTTTATTTTTAATGTTATAATATTTTTATGTTTTATTTGATTTTCTTCACTTATTTGATATCCGTTCAAAATTAGCTTATTTTAAATACAAGACATTTGAAATCAAATCAAAACGAAAGACAAAGAAAATAAACTCAATAGAAAAATAAAAGAGAAAAAACAATGAATGTAAGTAAAAAAATTAGTTTTGATACAAGGTAAAAAAATGTGTATTAACTTAATTTAAATACAAGATAAAAAAATAAGAATATTTTTTTTAAAAAATTAAGAAATTATTTTTTTAAAAAATAATTTTTAATTAAAAAAATAAAAAATAAAAATGTACACACATGGCGGACGAGTGTGTACAAACACAACCAACTTAGGTGGTTGAAAGTGCCACATCAGCACAAAAGGTGCACGAAAATATGAAAAAAATGAGTTCAGGAGGGTAATAGGATCTTAGTTAAGTTTAGGTGTGTCTCTGGGATTTCGGTCATAGTCTAGGGGGTACTTATGCCTTATCCCTAAAAATTATCAACAACTAATGCATTTATGAATAAGTAATTTTTCAATAACTTATTTAGATCATATCTAACAAATTAAATTTATTTTTAAAAAAAACATACCCATTAATTCTTTTTTAAAGTCATGGACTCAAGAGTAACAAAATCAAAGTGAAGTAATTGCATATTTTAAAAAATATTTTCAAACTTAATAAAAGGAACTAAAACAAAACAATTCCTTCTACATTTTTAAAGAAGGATCCTACATGTTCTCCTAAAACCCATGAAGAATCAAAATCAAAAACTCAAATTATAAATCAATCATTCAAATTTTAAAGGGAGAAAGAATAAAGAATGGGAAAGAGAGAGAGGTTTCTCAAATTGATGTCACAAATTGATCTCAAATTGGTCTTCTCATCCACGATGATTTTGAGTTGTCGACGGAATCTTGGGCTGAATCTGATCTCAAATGTTCATGACCCATTTTATCACGATCTAGGGGTAACCTCTGGATGTAACATGACGTATAGAACCCCGAAGGACTCCATACAAGTCACTTAGTTCTCGTAACACAAGAATTAGAACAATAAGAGTAAAAAAATAGTCCAAGTCCAAAACACTTTAAAAAATGGAAAGCGAAAGTCTAGACTCTTGTCTCATCATAGCCATCTAATACAATAGAATGAAATTAGGCTTAACCCATACATCACGTTCAAAAGAGAAAATACACGAAAGAAAGTGAAAGCAATAAATTCCGTCCTTGAAGCATGAGGACTCACCAAAGCTCGAAAATCAATCAAATCACCCACTTGCCACGAAACTGAGCACCCTGAATATCAGATCCTACATTTGGGGAAAATGTAGGCAAGAGTACGCGTTAGTACAAAATAATGTACCAAGTATGATAGCCATGCATAAAATATTTAAAACATGCTAAAAGGGACATTTCATTTCATGACATGCAATTGACCAAGCTAAAACATCATATGAAAGAGTTATTAAACATAAGTCATAAATCATGGTCAACGCAAGATAACTTCTTCTTTAAAACCTTTGAATACATGTGAGATACTCCTTGAGTAACCTTAGTTCATTATTACTTGTGGGGAATTAGCCTAAACCAACATTGAGACCATGTGAGCTATAACATGATCCCCGGTGTCTCCCACACCGAAAAGGGTTGTCCTACTTGCCAAGGTAAGGACCATAAACTTCTAGCTTAAGTGGATCCACTAGCTAATCAACCTATGGGGGCACATAGTTAAGGGATATGGAGATTGCTACTAGAAACCCGACCTCTACTAACGGGAGAGCTTCCATCTCAAGAAATTGCTTCTAGAAACCCGGCCTCTACTATTGGGAGAGATTCCATCTCACTATCAATATCCACTCGGTGCTAAGCATAAATCCCATGGAATAGTCATTAAGTCTTGACTTATCTTATAACTCATGGAAGGTGCCCTTGGACAACCAATCCAAGCTAGTTCATTAGGATAGGTCTTACTCTTTGATTCAATTAGGTGAGAAAGTCTTTCAACCTAAGAATCCTTTTCTTTGAGAGAAAACCTTTCACATCATGCTAATTACGTGTTTATGAAAATAGCCTTTCACAACACAACATCATCATCATCATTGTTACTTTACTCTCAAAGCACCATTAAAACATTTGCATAGATTTCATAAGACAATGCATAAGTCCATAATTTACCTCCTTGAGGTCAAAACCCACTTTCAATCATCAACTCTTAAAAAACATGGGTCAAATATAGATTTCATCATAAATTCATGTAAAACTAGTAATACATGCTTAATTTTTTTAAAAAACTCTTCCTTGAAGATCAAAATCTCACATCATGTAGTTCTTAACTTGAAAATATGGGGATTACATGGGTTCATGGGGGAAAACATCATAAAACCATTGCAATTCATCAATTCATGCTTACAAGATCATATTTCAATCATTTTAATCAATAATGAAAGGAATCCATGCTAATTGGAGAAAACCCTAACTCAATTGGGGAATTCTACCTTTAGAAATAGAGGAATTTGGGAACTCCATGGATAAAAACTATCATACCTTGACTCCAAATGCTAGCCTTCAATGGAGGAATTGACACCTTAGCTTAAAACCCAAGGTTGAATCTTTTTCAAGTTTCTTCAGAGAGAATATTTTAGAGGAGATTTGGGATTCTTTTGTGAATTTGGAAGAATGAATTAAATGAGTACGGGTCCTAAACATAGGCAAAACAATGTAGTGTAGAAACTAATTAATTAGGAAAAGACCTAATTAACCATGAAACTTAACTGCCAACCCTGACCCACGACTCACCACCGACGGACCGTGGATGGACCAACGGTCCGTCCTTCACACTCGTCAGTGAGTTCAGAGAGTTTTGCCTGGACCTACGGCCCCTGGACCATGGAACGTGGACCAACCTATGGTCCGTAGGTCCTCTCGTGGTTCATGGCCTGGACAATTTTTGAGTGGCCAATCGACGGACCCACCTACGTCTATGGTTCAACCCACGGGCCGTGGTTGGCCCTTGTGGATGACACCTGTAAGTGCTGAAATCTGGTATGGTACCCTTTTTTGGGATCCGGGTTGTTACATTTAATGTGTATCTGGAATTTTCTAAGGAAGAAAAACGAACGAAATGTAAAAAAATTTGAAAAATTTGTTGAATGAAAGATTTGATTAGGATCGCTATCTTCTAGGCTCTAGAGATTCGGAGTAGATAAAAAAGTGACTTAAATTTTTGTTTTTATAAATTGTTAGAGATATAGAAATTTATTGAGGTAAAAAATGGTGTTTATTATAGTTAGGGTTGAAGAAATGATTAGGGAAGAAAGAAAGAGGAAGGATGAGAACTTTTTTTTAATTTTTTTAATTAAATGGTGAAATACATGTGTCAAGTGCGTGTATTTTACCACAAGACACATGCCTGGTAATGATATTTTAGGAAGGAAATAATTCCACTTTAAAATAGCTCAGGGAGGTAATAGGATCCCCGTAAAGTATAAATGTGTAGTTGGAAATCCGGTAATAGATTGGAGGTTCATTTGACAATTTTCTCTATTTTCTCTTCTGTATTCCTTCATGGTATCCGAGCTTTACGGCTGTGATCTACTCATCAATTTTCTCTTCTTTTTTTTTTCAAATTCAACTATTCTACACTTTAATCATGGTCAATTCTACGTTAGAAACCACATAATTTTCTCCTGAAAATTCCCCTATCCTCACTCCTGTAGAATCTGGACAAGCGTTGGAACTTTTGATTCCACACAATTATTTTAATCCTTCAGATTCCCCAGACATGATATTGGTGAATTTCATTTTTGATGAAAAAGATTTTGGAGGTTAGCGCACGGGAATCCTGAATATATATATAGGATTCATTGATGACAATGTGATCCAACCTAATTTATCTTTAATGTCTTTCAAAACTTGAACTAGGTGTAATGTCATGGTTATTTCTTGACTCTTGAACTCACCATCTAAAGAGATAGTTGAAAGTGTCCTTTACTTCAAGACTACAAGGTAGATCTGGAATGAACTTGATGAGAGATTTGGCCAATGCAATGACCCTCAACTCTTCCAATTGCAAAAGCAAATTATTGAATTAGCTCAAGATAGTCTGGAATTGCTGCTTTTTACACTAAGCTCAGAAGGCTTTGGGATGAGTTGGACAACTTGAATGTTTATCAACACTGCACTTGTGATTGCTTATATGATTAAAATGAAAAGTTATTCAAGTTTGAACAAGATGAAATACTTATTCAGTTCCTTATAATACTAAATGACAGCTATGCTGTACCAATGAGTAACTATACTGAATGACAGCTATGCTGGACCAATGAGTAACTTACTTATGCTTTCTCCTTTGCCTTCAGTGAATTATGCCTACTCTTTGCTCATGAGAGTTGAGAAACAAAAAGAGGTACATGTTTCACATCATTCCGTGCAATCAACCTTTTATGCTGATAAGCAACCTTATTGTAATCAGAAACACAACTCGGAAAAGAAAGTGGTTTCAGAGGGAAATAAAGGTTCTCTTAATTTCACACCTATTGCAAGAAACAAAACTACATAGTAGAGAGTTGTTACAGGTTACTGTCGATTTCTAATTTACTAGGTCAAAAAAGTTTGTTGCTGGACCAACGAGAAATGTAGTTTTTTCTGCAGAAGATATAACCATACAATTAGTTAACAACGACAACAAAGCAATGACGCATGATCAATTTCACAACTTGTACCATTTACGTCAGTATGTTAATGTAGCGACCCTAAAAAAAATAAAAATAGATAGGTGAAACTAGAGCCTAACGTATGAATTTTTAAAGTTTAAGCATAAATTGGAGTTATGAAATTTTCCAAAATAAAAATTGGACTTTGCCTTAGTTTTATTTGGTAGGTCCATGTAGGCAAGGGGCATTTTCGTAAATATTAATTTTAGTTAAATTAAAAAAAGTGGGTATATTTATATTATTTCTAATTTCTATACATGGTATTAAAACTTTTAAAAAGGTTTGTTTTAATTCATTCTTCAACAAAAAAGGGGGGGGGGGGGTTCTCTCTAGAACACCATTGAAGGCAAAGGTCAAATTGGAGCTAGGGTTTCGAATTGAAGGTTTCTTGCATCAAATTTTCGTGGGTTTTCTCAATACTAAGGTATGGTGGCTCTTTATCTAAAGCTAGTTTTCGCTTTAGAACCAATTTCAAAGGGGTTTTCAAATTCTCAAAGTTATGAAAAACTTCTATTTGTTACTCTACTCAAGGGTTCTTGCATTAAGTGGTTTTAAATGATGGATTGTGATATTGTTGATATTAAATTGATGTTTTCAAGTGAAAAATCTCATGAACCCTTGATTTCACAAATTTCTATATTTGACTTACGAAATGGGTATTGATGAATTTATGCTTA